>JAASGO010001131.1:0-10162 GCA_023334245.1 Globisporangium cederbergense | reverse complement strand
CTTGACTAAGTCAGTAAGCTAGTAACATGCAAACACCGTCACAGGATTAGCATCAAGTTCGCACACACACAACAGAAAGCGGATCATGCCAGTACATACACGATCGTGAGTCACCAAGTACATGCAGATGTCCAGCGTATGTTTGGCACGTCCCATTATCTCGAGCAGGTCGTCCAACGGTTTCTTCTCCTCACTGTTGTGTGAGTGAAGACAGTATTCGTCCTCACAGACTTGATTGCGTGCAACGGCCCGACACAGAGATCGGAGTGGAAAGCTGATGGTTCTCTGGTAGGGTTCAGCTTGTGGTGGTTGCATCTCCACATTCGCTACGACATCAGACTCACTCCCTCCTCCATATTCGTGCTCTGCTTCCTCGTGTTCTTCCTCCGTTCGGCAAGGTCAGCATCGGCAACGTCTCGTTCGCCAAGTTGCTCTTGATTCTCTGGCAACTGGAGCGAAAGTAACCTGCTTTTCTCATTACGGTAATACACCGGTACCAGTACCGGTATTTTTGAGAGCTCTATTTGTAAAGGTACAATTTTCGTAAACCTGATGTGGTCCACTTTTGTTTTCCTTTCCGCGTTCTTTTGATCGGGGAAGGGGAGATCGCAAGTCCAAACAGGAAGAGAAGAAGTTGACGACAGCGACGAGGCTGCCAGCTCACGCCGCCCTCTTCGCACAGAGCTCCATTGCGCGCAAGGCACAGATCCAGCAGAGAGGAAGACCATCGACTCTCTGTCTGCTTCCATACCCGCACATCCATTGACTGACTGACTGACTGACCTGCCTGGCGCGCGCCAGACAGTCCATTGTGAGGCAACGATGAGTGACGCCAGCGACGACCTGAACCGGTCCTTCGATTTTGACGAGCACGACCACGAGGAAGCGCAGCACGCGTTCGCGCAAGAGCTCTTCGCCGCGCGCAGCGCCGCCGGCGGCTTCCTTGGTGCGCACAGCGACGATGGCGACGAGGATGATCATGAGCGCGGACATGGAGACGACGACGCGCATGGAAGCGAAGGCAGAAGCGCCGCCGGAGCGACACGAGGAAATACGACGACGTCAGTGTCGAGAACGAATGCGTCGCGACTGCTGGAGGCGCTCGAGGTGCTCTCACAGGATGGTGGTGGTGATGTCGATGGCATTCCGCCGTCCTTGCGTGGTACGTACGTATTTGAGATTGCTACGTGGTGACTCTCTGGATCTTCATTTTGACATGTCGTGTTGTGTTTTCGATTTCTGCAGGTCTGTTGGGCCAGCTAAACGGAGGCAACGATGCAGCGGTACGATTTGTGTGTGTTGGTGCTGAGTATGAAGTTGACCTGTGCACTAATGTGACGATGATACGAATTGTTCATGTGAGCAGGTGATGGGTGGGCTGTTCCCGTTCGCACAGCTCCTGGAAGGATCCGGAGGAGGCTCGCGGTTTCAGCGCACACTCGAGGCGATCAGCGCGCAATCCCCAACGCACGTGCAAATGGTGCGTCTCGTTTGTATTGGTGCTTGTATAGTTGCCACTGTGTCCCTTTGCGTTTGGTTTGCTCACGTATATGTATGTGTTTATTTCGACAGTCTGGGCTTTCGGAGCTGCTGGAAACCCTGTCGCTGTCGTCGGAGGAAGTGCTCGTGATGTCGGGCTTCAGCGTCGACAAGTTCGTGCCGGCAGTCGTCACGCTCATTCGGTTTTCGCCCACGATGGACATCCTGCTGCTCGCTGCGCGCGTGCTCTCGTCGATCCTCGAGCTGTTCCCTGGAAATGCGATCCCCAAGGCAATCGCTGAAGGTGTCGTGCCGTCGCTGTGTGAGAAGCTCATGGAGATTGAGTACATGGACGTCGCGGAGCTGGCGCTGCAGATCCTCGAGCGCATTGTGTGTAAGCCTGAGTCGCTGACGTCCCAGGCTGCTGCAGCCGAGTACCGCCACGCGGTGATCCAAGAGAACGGCTTTGTTGCGCTGCTGCAGTTTGTGGACTTCTTCCCCATCGAGATCCAGCGCTCGGCCGCTCGGATTGTGTGCCAACTGTGCACGAATTTCCCCGTGTCCATGGGTGGGAAGCTGCGCCAGGGCTTCTCGCTGATCACGAACTTGCTGCAGTCGTTCGACAGCGAGATCCTGCAGAATGCCTGTGAGGCGATGCGCAAGCTTGGCGAGAGCAAGTCGTTCTCTGAGAGCTCACAGATCTCGATGCTGATCGCGAGCGACGAAGTTTGCAACGTGATGGTGAAACACTTGGCCGCATACGGTACTGCTGCTGCTGATAGCAGTGGTGCATTTTCAGTGACCCAGCTCTCTTCTGCGGGCTACACGAGCATCTTGAAGTTCATGTCGTGTGTGCTGTCGTCGTCGTCACTGGGGAGCCAAGTCGCACCAGCCGCTTCGTCGACAGACAGCGTCAAGCTTGTATGGCGATTGCGTTTCGTGACGCTGCCTCCGATCGTGACTGCGTTGTTGGCGAAGGAAGCGGCGATGGAGGATAACCAGTTTCTGCGCGACACGCTCAAGTTGGTGATCGTGCTTCTGCCGATCCCAGAGGAGCTCAAGACGATGGAGAGCGTCCCGGACCAGGTGATCTCGTTCGCGCACGAGATCCTCCCGTCGATCATTCGCGTGTACGACTCGACCTCGCGAAGCGACTTGCGGTACGAATGCCTGGGTGTGATCTACCGAAGCTGCTCCATCATCTATTCCAAGGAAGAGCCGTTCACATCCCGTGAGCACGCTGAGCTGTCGCGCTTGGCTGCGTTCCTCGCTCGCGTTCTCCGCCCAAAAGGTACCAGTCGCGCTTCGAAACCCGCAGAGAAAGATTTGCTCCCCGTGCACCTGGCGCTTCAGATCATCGAGGCGTCTTTGGCGCATGCGAGTGCGCGCGACGTAGTGATCGAGCTTTTTGAACGTCACGGCGTCGCAACAGCGATCCGATTCTACGCCGGAACTGATCGAATAAATGCTAACGAGGATGATAGTGCTGAAGGCGCTCAGAAGCAACCGGACACGTACGAAGTCGTTGCATCGTCGTCGCGTCTCGTTGATGAGTACTTGGGCAAAGTGAGCGCGGACACGAGTTTGGTGGTGCAGCTTCAAGCGATTGTGGAAGAACTACAAGCCGTCCTATTGACCGTGGAACGTAGTAGTAGCGACGTTGAACTGGAGCGCTCGATCCACCAAGTGCTGCAGAAGATGCAAAGCGTCGTGCTCCGAAGAGACGACTTGGTGACAGCGCATGAAATCGCGTGCAGTGGTCTCGTGAAAGCACTTACGCGTGTGCTGTCGATTGCGGAAGGCAAGCGATCGTTCAGCGTTGTGTTCTTTGACGACGACGAGCCGCGAAGCAACGAGTTCGTGTTCTGCCTGATGCGCTGCGTTCAAGATGCGATCGCTTCTGAGAAGGACGCGTTCTCAGCTGAGTACCAGGGATCGCAGTCTACTGGCGGTCACAGCAGCAGCGTGTCGAACGACCTGGACCAGCTGACTCAGCATATCAAGGTTCGGGTTGCAATTGAGGAGGAAGACGGCAAAGAACCAGTTTCCGTCCTAGCAACAGGGGCAAGCGCCGCTAGCGACGCCTCTGAAGCACAGCAACAGCAAGACGAGGACACTCGGACGCCCGGGAACTGGTTCAAGAAGCACGCGCTTCGACGAAACAGCGGACACCACGACCCAAACCACGTGTACAAGCGCAACAAGAAGGGCGTGCACGATACGGTCGTGCTTGTGGAGCCGCTCGCGCGCATTGATACGATGGAGGAGTTTATCACGGACAAGCTCTTTGGCACGCGCAGCAGCGCGTCAATCCTTGATGAGCTCACTGGGCGTAATAGCGCAGACGATGAGAATGAGCAGAAAGAGGGCGATGGTGAAGACGAAGAGAAGGAGAAGAAGATCCAGGCGTTCTACAAGGGGAAGAAGCTGCCTGCGGATATGAGCATCCTCGAAGCGATCGTGAAATTCGGTAGTGGAGGAGGAGGCAGTGACCATGCACCGACTACTTTGGACAGCAACGGTGAGACGGCGGCTGGCTCGAGCAACATTGAGCTGAATCACATCTGGTCCAGCTCGCCCCACGAGATCACGTTTCGCGTGCTTTCGGCTTCGTCGCTTAGCATGCAAAAGAGTGAAGCTAATGTTGTGGTCGAAGAGTCTAAGATGGGTAGTGACGCAACTGATGACGACGTTCAAATAGCGCTCCCAGTTTCCAACAGCTCTTCACAGGTTGGCAACCAGTGGTGGGACAACGTGTGGGACCTTCTCACTTTGCTGAAGCTCGTGCGGGAGCTGGTGCTTTCCAGCGAGCGCGTGGACCACAGCAAGATCGCCTTCACAAACAACTTCCTGTGTCTGCAGGTGAACCGCGTGCTGCAGCAACCTGTCCGCGTGGTGACGAATGCACTGCCCTTGTGGTGCTTCCGGCTTGTGAACGACTTTGCGTTCGTGTTGGACTACGACACGCGCTACCATTTCACGTACTCAATCTCGTGCGGCTCGGCGCGTGCGATCCAGTATCTCTGTCGATCAGTGTGGAAGCGAGCTGTTATGGAGGAGCCGGTGTCTGCGGCGAGGGGCTCAGCGAGCAATAACCGTCGTCGAGCGCGAGATGGCGGCAACCGATCCCGCACTGCTGCGTTGGTGAACATTTCTCGAATGGTCAAGCTCCCGCGACTAAAGGTGCGCGTTGCGCGATCCCGTTTGCTGCAGTCGGCAATGAAGCTGCTCGCGATCTACGGTGGTAAGAAGGCGGTGATTGAGATTGAGTTTCTGGGCGAAGTGGGCACTGGTCTGGGTCCAACGACCGAGTTCTTCACGCTCATCTGCCAGGAGATCCAGTCGCGACACTTGCAGATGTGGCGTGATGAGAACAAGCAGCCGTCGACGGCTCTGAAGACCGAAGAGGAGAAAGAGGAGAGAGAGGCCGTCGACAGCAGCAGCCAGGCGTCGCTGCCAGTACGCGGCTACCACCGTGTTGCCGTGTACTACTGCGCCGGATGCACACGCGTTCGATTCCCACATTGCTCGGTGCACAGGCAGCTGCTGACGCACGAGAAGAAGGATGCCACTATCAGCAGCAGCAACAGCAACAACAGTAGCGGTGCCATGACCAAGGATGAGATCAGCGACGACTTGCAGGCAGTTGTCTCCGCTCCATCCATTCCACAATGCGCGCAGTGCCTTGATGCCCAGGACTGGCACTCGATCATGGCGACTTGTGACTGCGGTGAGAAGAAGCAGGAGGCAGATGGTTCTAGTGAAGCGGTGGAATCTGCGAAGCACGCGGCGACGTCGCTGAAATGGTGGATCCTGAGCGACGAAGAGGTGCAGTACCTCGCCAAAGTGTACCCGCGGAAAGCGTCGACGGTGAAGCACCCGGTGCTGCAGTGCGCGCATTGTGACACAGTGAACTTTCCTGGCACAGACGCCGGCATCGTTGTGATGGATGGCGATCGCATGGTCTCGCGCTCGGGGCGCCGCATGTACGAGCGCGACTACCGCGCCGTGACGAAGCACGTCTCGCCACTCTGTGAAGGGACACCGCTGAACACGATCGTGTCGCTGCTCGCGCACGATGAGGTTGATCTCCTCGTTGATCTCATGCCGCGCTCGCCCGAGGTACTGGAGAGCGAGGTCGAGTCACTCAACTACCTCAACGAGACGTCCCAGTTCAGTGACGGTGGCCCGGCCGTCGATGCGCCGCACGGCCTGTTCCCAAAGCCGTTGCTCCGAGACAATGTCGCAAATATCACTGTGGTGGACGAAGAGGAAGAGAAGGCCAAGGAGATCGTTGCGGCGTCGTCGGCGTCGGTGTTCTCGACGAGCCTCGTGGGGCTAGACGCGCTCTCGTGGTTCACGTTCCTTGGTCGCTTCGTGGCGCAGGCGCTGCTGGACGAGCGGTTGCTGAACTTGCCGTTTTCGCGACCGTTCTTGCGTGCTTTGCGCGGCGAGAAGCTTGTCGGTGACAGTGTGGAGCTTGCGACGTCGCTGGGCTTCGTGTCGGAGTTCGATCCGAGCATCGGCGGTTCGTTGCGGTACCTCTACGACCTCGTGCGCAAGTTTGAACTAAAGCGACAGAGTGAAGATGATGATGGTGGAGTGGACGCGTGGCGAGAGGAAGTGGCGTCCATGTGTCTGGCGTTCACTTTGGTTGGCGACAGCTCCATTGAGCTGCAGCCACAGGGTGCAGACGTGGACGTGACGCTCGAGAACCTGCGCGAGTACGTGCGCTTGAACGCGCTGTTCCTGTTGGAGACGACGATCTCCAAGCAGGTCGCGGCGTTCCAGCGCGGCTTTGAGCAGATCTGCGGCTCGAGTGCACACCAAAAGCACTTTCTGCGCGTCTTTGACGTGCAGGAGCTCGAGCAGATGTTGAGCGACACGAGCAGCGGCAGCAGCATGTGGGACCGCGAGGGCGTCGAGCTGCGCGAGCACACGGTGTGCGACCACGGCTTCACGTCGGAGAGCAAGGCGATCGCGGACCTCATCGCGATCCTGTGCGAGTTGTCGATCGAGGAGCAGCGCCTCTTTGTGCGCTTCGTTACGGGCGCGAACCGGTTGCCTGTGGGCGGGCTCGCGAAGCTCGAGCCCAAGCTCACGGTTGTGCGCAAGCTCTCGGAGATGAACCAGAGTCACGATGGGGACGAAGGCAGTGGTGCAAGTGCAAGTGGATTCTCGGGTGTGGACGCCGTGCTGCCGTCCGCGTCAACGTGCACCAACTACCTCAAGCTGCCCGAGTACTCGAGCCGCGAGGTGATGAAGCAGCGGTTGTTGTTCTGCATTCGCGAGGGCCAGGGCAGCTTCCACCTGTCGTAGGAGAGAGTTCGCGAGATGGCCACGCATTTTGATCATGAGGAAATAAGTGAATGACAAGCAAAGAACAGCGAGATGATTGGGATGCAAGTGATCTTGCTGCTTGCTTGCTGCATGCTACACATTCGTGTGTGTGGCTTTGGTGTGAATGGTGCACAGCAATAGCATTGCTGCTGCTTGGGTTATGAGTAACAGCAACAGTAGCAGCTGCGAGATCTGCTGCACTCACTCGTTGAGATGTTTTGTGATCGCATGTTGTTGCTGTTGCTCACATGTACTTGCGTTTGTGGTGGGCCATGACGCGAACACGTCAGCAAGCAAAGCAGTTACAAGAAGGAAGCAAACGAGCCAACAAGAGAATGGTTTGGAAATTGGTGTTCGGCCCTAGCGGTCGGACCGAACGAGCACCGAGTGCTCTGTCTCCAATATTCAAAGAAATAACAAAAAGCTACCGATCCAAACTCTATCTGCGTAGTGTACTCCCTCTCTCGTGGATAAATAGTGCTGCTGTCTGGGGACGTGGGCCGCAAACGCAAAACAACACAGCCAGCTGACTTGTGGATTGTGGTCGTCTGCTTGCTGGTTGTTTGCTGTTGTTGCGTGCTGGCCGCATAAATCCCCACCCACTGCTGGTGCTTGCTTGGCCCGGGATCTCGCGATCGATCCCGGTCGTTCGTCCCCCCTTGGTGTAGAGACGGACACAGTGAGGCCCCAACTGCGACGACGCGCTTCTGTCCCCACAAGTGGGGGAGCCACGTCCGCAGCTGGAGGTGCGATCGGTCGTCATGTGGTCGGTCGTCTTGGTCTCTCGTGCGTGTGCTTGTGCCTGGTGGTCGTGTGGTGTCTGCTGGTCGACTTGCTTCACTTAGGCCAGTTGCGTGCGCATGAGCGAGTACTCTTCGAGCGAGTACCAGACGCGACGCTTGTACTCGGCGTCGAAACTCGAGCGCGCGGGGATCGTCACGACGTTCACGTCCGTGTCGAAGCTGATACGGCGGTCGTGGCTGCACGTACGCAGGCGCTCGGGGCCCCTGCGCGCGGCGCGGAGCTCCTCGTCCTCGTCGTCGTCCTCGTCGTACTCTTCGTCGTCGTCCTCTTCAACGTCCGTGCCTTCCCAGCTCTCGAGCGTCGACGTACGCTCGCGCTTGGCGTTGGCGCTGCCGGCCTTCTTGCCCTTGGAGAAGGACGCCGGGCGCTTAAGGGACTTGTTGCTGCTGCCGCGCATGGCCAAGTGCATCCAATGGTCATCCTCGTCCTCCTCCTGGTCACTCTCGCCATCGTCCTGGCTGAAGTACTCGTGCACGTTCACGACGCTCTGGGTGCGAGGACGCATGGTTGCTGGTTTGTTGTTGTTGTGGACGAGCTGCTGGAAATAGAACACAAGCAAAGCAACTTGTCGTTGTTTGTTGTGCTGGTTGTGTTGTTTGCTGCTCGCTGGTGCTTTCGGGAAGTGAGCCGCAAGATGGCGCTTGCTTGCTTGCTTGGTTGCTTCTCCCACACGACGTGACGACGACGCCTCTTGACGAGCAGACGAGACGGCACGCGTCGCTTCTTTTTCTTTCCTGCCGACTATCTAACTTCTATATTGAGTGTTGTATGGAACCATTGCCTTTGGCTCAAAAACACAAGCAGCCAGTTCGATTTCTCACCACCCAATGAACACCCACCCAATGAACACATCGCGCAAGAGACGCGTCGTGCGCAAAATGGAAGCATCGAACTGAAACCGTCGCTTTTACAATGCTGCGACGAAAACAAGGAATGTCTCTGCCTCGTCTTTCACTTGAACAGTAGACATCGATATTGAAGTTTGTATAATTTCATCCAATCTATTTTCAAAACCGACTGGTCGCCTTTTCAGAAGAAAGCAAAAACTTTTGGCTTCAAGCTCCTTTTTTGGCTCACTCAATGTAGCTCGCTCCGAAGCCACAAAATGCGAGTTTCTCAGAATCGATCGCTCTTTGCCTTTCATTTTCCCATACAAAATCATTCTACATCCTAGCAAGCAAGCTCCAAGTAAACCGCGATAATCGTGTGTGAATGGATGGATTTTACAATAATGTCGCCATCCTTTTCCACTCTGGCGAAAGCGAAAGAGCCGTCGCGTTTTTACGTTCAGTTTTGCTGTTGCGCGTTCGAATTCGGAGTTGGACACTTCAAAAGCTATAAATTAGGGAGCATACGAAAACCAAATGAAAACAGTTCAGTTCCGCCCACAGTGTCAGAAAAGCCAAAAGGGCCAGAGAAAATCCGTTCGCGTCGGACGATCCGGTTTCGGTCCACCACTATCAGCGTGTTTTTATTACCGAAATAAAAAAACTGAAGCGTTTCTAAATTATTAAGGCGTTCCAAAAACGCTCCCATTGTCGTTTGCTCTTTCCTTCCTTTCCCCTACCTTGCAAAGACGACAGACAAACAAACAGGCAACGACACAGATGCGCTGGCAAGCGAAATTGGTTGATACAGTCGTAAATGGGCAGAAGCTGGCCAGGAAACCCTGGACGCTTTGCTCCGTTGGCCCTCGTCGTTCAGTACTCATGCAGATGGGATCGTGTGAAAAGGAAGGTCCGGGGTCTGGCCGATGGATGATCGACAACGGAGAAAGTAGCTTTTTGCGAGGCAGGAGAATGAATATTGCGTGAAGATGCCAACTAGCGAGTAACCAATCTACCAACCAACCGCGCGCAAAAGCAAAGCAGAGCACGTCTTCTGCGTGGTTGAGCATTACAAACTTTCACACAATTCAACGAAGAACCGAGGTCCCGTCCGTGGTGTCGTCGTCGCCCAGCTTCCGTTCATGCGGCTGGCTCGCAGCCTCACTCGACGCGCGTCGCGTCGTGGAAACAACACACGCGAGCCGAAATGGTAAAGGCTGCAAGCTTCACTCAGCCTTGCGCCGACCTCTACCAAACAGGGCGTCGTCAGGAAATAGCCGTCCCAGAGCTCTTCGAAAACTTGTCTTTGTGTGGATTTGGCAGCAAGTGTCCACCATTTCATCTCACCACTACCACATATGCATCAAATGTTGGCGATTGGTCCGCCTTTCACTAGTTTGGTGCTTGTCTGAACTGTCAGCAGACTGCACCGCCGAGCGAGTAACATCCGGACGAGCCTCGTGCTTTTCTTGGATCGGATAGCATCCAGCGACCCCACCGCTGTCATGAAAGAGCCATAGCGCCGTGCATTCCATTCCTCTCGGATTTCGCCGCTTGGGATCTTGATTATGTGTGGCTGCTGCAGACCAGCACCCCGGCGAGCGACGTCGAGCTCACGACCAAGATGTGCATGACCATCGGCTTCCTGACGCTCGCGAGCTGCTTCTTCGCGCTGCACCCGGTTGCGAGCGTGGTCTCGGGCACACACGGCG
>JAASGO010001130.1:0-10177 GCA_023334245.1 Globisporangium cederbergense | reverse complement strand
TGGGGGCTTCAGGAGTGGAAGTCTCGGGAGCTGGCGTAGGAGTAAATTCCTCTGGAGTAGGAGCAGGCGTCTCTGGGACTGGTGTTGGTGTTTCAGAGACTGGTGTCGGAGTCGGTGTCTCTGGCGTTGGAGTAGGAACAGGTGAATCTGGTGTTGTTGGTGTTGTTGGTGTTGGTGTCGGGCTCTCTGTTATCATTGGTGTCGGTGTTGTCGGAGCTGGAGTGTACGGTTTAGTTGGCTCAGGACTTGGTTCATAGCCATACTCGTAGGACGTGTAGGTTGAGGGATCTTCACTGCCGTCCGAGCCGGACGCTGAGGATGATTCGTCCCCCTCCGACCCCGAGTATTCGCTATAATCGCCATAGCCGCCATCAGCAGCTTCGTCGTCAGGTTCACTTCTTGGGGTTCTCGTTGGTCGAAAAGGTCTCCACTCGTCTTCATCGTTCTTGCCTTCATCACGAGGCGTCCTCGTTGGTCTTGAAGGCCTCCACACGCTATCTTGCTCATCACCAGCACCAGCACCAATAGCGTTAAACAGTCCGCCACTTTGAGCTCGCTCAGAGCTCCACACTCGCTCCTGAGCGGAGTCGTGCACCTTACGTGCTGCGCTTACACCCAGGAGCTCAATATTATCGCCACCGGGATACACTGGAGCATGCAGCAGATGGCGACCTCGATCGATACCGGTAGCCTCGATAACGAGCGCGTGTGGGAGCAGAGCCACCACACAAGCGAGAAGCACCAGCGCCGCAGGGCGCAGGTGTCCAAGTCCCACGACACGATCGCCGCAGCAGTGAGCAGACATGTTGATCACCACTACGCCAGTCTGTATCTATCTGTTTGCGCTGTGCCAATGCCGGCTTGCAAAAGCACAAGTGACGGCTGGCTGTGAAGGGACTGCTGGGCGACGCTTGAGCCTGTTCCCGCTCATGGGCAGGAAGGATCCGAATGCTAAAGGTCGCGACCGCCGCCGAGACCTTCAGCACCAAGCGTTACATCATCAAGTCTCACTCAGAGGTCACCCGAATTCACTGCGAATGAATATTTAGGAGCCCGAATGCTCACAGCTTCGTAAAACATATTCATACGATGGAGCTACTCGCATCGCAGCTACTGCAGCTTTACTATGTATCTGCCTAGAACCTACTTTGTATACTAAACTTACTACATGGCCAAGTACGCGGCGTCCGACGGGACGGTGCCGCCGCCGCCCTGGCCCACGAGATCGGCGAACATCTGCTCCTCACGTTGCCGTGCGGCGACGCGGTTCTTGTAAACGACGACACCGACCATCGCCACCGCAAAGGTGGCGATGCAGCCGGTGGTAATGCCCGCAATCGCTCCCTTGGAGAGTCCGCTCCTCTTGCTACTTTTGTTGCCCGAGGAGCTCTTTGTGTTTGCGGTCGAGGAGGCCGCGCCGTCTCCGGCATCGTTCTTCGCTGTGCCAGTGGTGCCCCCGGAGGCTGTTGCTGTTGTGCCAGTTGAGGTACTAGTTGAGGCTGTCGGTGTCGCTACTGGAGCTGGATACGTATCTTCCGGAGTCGGGCTCGTTGAGGCTGGTGTCGGGTGAGGTGTTATCACTGTTTGAGAAGGAGTTGAGATTACTGGTGTCGGAGCTGGTGCTGGAGTCGGAGTCTCTGGTGGTGTTGGAGTGGGGCTGGGTGTAGAGACTGGTGATGGAGTTGATTGTTCTGGTGTTGGCACCGGAGTAGGTGCTGAGGCTTTTGGTTCCGGAGTCGGAGTTGAATTTTCTGGGGTTGGAGTAGGAGTAGGAGTAGGTATCTCAGGCTCTGGACTCGGTATCTCTGGTGCTGGGGTCGAGCTGGGTGTCTCAGGGACTAAAGTAGGACCTGGTGGCTCTGGTGCTGGAATTGGGGTATATGGATACGGCGCGGGGTTCTCTGGTTCTAAACTCGGGATCTCTGGCTCTGGTGCTGGAGTAGGCGCCGGTGTTGGGCTCTCTGCGATTGTTGGTATCGGTGCTACCGGAGTTGGAGTCGGAGAAGGCGTCGGTTCAGGTGTTAGCTCGTAGTCATATTCACCGTACGGAGTATATGACGAGGAATCGTCACTAGCCTCGGAGCCAGACGACGAAGACGAGTCATCCTCTTCTGATCCCGAGGAACTCGCATAATCGCCATAGTCCTCATGGCCACCGTAATCACCGTGAGCTGAGGTGTCCTCGTCGTAACTTGGTTCCTCAAAGTCATGATTAGTGTCACCATCTTCATCTTCATCTTCACCTGGCTCTGATGACGGTGATGAGCTGTCAGACTCCTCGTCGGTGTCGTCGACAGCCTCGTTTTCGATATCTGCTCGTGGAGGTGGTGGTGGTGACGGTGGCTGTGGAATGGTCGGATCGGATCCCTCGCCGTCTCTGCTGGTTGGCTCTTCTCCTGAAGGTGGCGTCAAGTCAGAGACGGACGAGCTGCTGTATGCTGGAGCGGAGGACGTTCCGGGCACGTAAATTAGCTCGATATCATGCACAGATGACGCTGGTGATCCGGGATCCGAGTACGGCGACGAGTCGACTGGTTGGCCGTACACTGTTGTTGACGTGGCATATGGGCTTCGTGCACCATGAGCACGTCGGTGGTTCTCGCCGTACAAATCTGGTCGTTCGCCTCGCAGAAGCCGTTGGTCACCACGCTGGTCTCGATCATCAGTCGCCATAGCTGACTCACTCACTTGCTTCAGTTGCAAGCTATCGAGAAGCTCATTTGCGGCCTGGCCGCTGCTCCAAGCTTCACACAGCGTCGTCAATACCAGCAGCAGCAATAGAAGCAACACTGCACGCTGACATCGTCGACCACCGCTCCTCATATCTGTTGCTATCTAATCACGCCGTCAGCTTTAGGATCACGCGCTTTGTGCTCCCAATTCGCTCGCTCACTTGCTTAGCTCGCCTAGGAAATCGCCGATGACTGGGGAGTTGGAAGATCGCGCGCGGATGCAATTGACAAGTTGCAGGCTGGCACCCTTCATCCCAATCAAACGAGTGGGCTTGGCGACTCAAATTTTGCGAAAGGTCATCATTGAGTGCCTCTTCATGGATATCAAATCATCGGCGGCTACAAGGATGCATTTTCAAGGGCTGGTTGGTTGGTGAGTTCCTTCCATCTTTCAACAGGATGTGCGGTGAGTGAGAGGCTCAAAGCGTCGCGCATTGCATGTATGACATGGCACGTGGGCTTCTCGGATCTTTTACTCTCTCGTTCGGGCTCTATAGGCGTTCACTTTGAATCAGGCTCCCAGATTTTGCCTAGTGTTCTGGTCGCTGGTATGTCTTGCCCACCAATAGCTTGATATGTTCCCTGGCTGAAGCTCGAGACCGTTTGCTCGCACTTGTACTCGCAGGCTCCACGGTGTGTAGATGACGAGCGATGAGGCGCAGCAGCTTTCAGGGCGCTTTGTGTGGGAGAAGTGGCGCAACGTCTGGTTTATGGGGCGGATCGTCGAAGTCTCCAACGCCGACGGCAAATATGAGCCAAGATCCGTCCGCATTCACATCCACGGTGAGCGCGACACGAACGACAAGTGGCTTCCGCTGGCTTCTGCGAACCTGGAGCTGTTGGCTGTGATCCCCAGTGAAATGACGGCGATTGGGGAGTTCCCAGCCCCAGGCGACCACGTCGAGCTCCTGCTGATGGACCAAAAGCTTCATGACTTGCTGAGTTCGCACTGTGGAGATGAAGACGAAGAGCGACCGATGAGCCTGACGCTGGTGGGCAGAGTGGTACAGGTGCTGCCTGCGCACGACGCCTCGGTCGTCGACGTTGCGTACCCGACAGCGTACCACAACGCCATGCAAGAGCGACGGGTCCACATCGGCAACGGCTACGTGAGTTTATCTTCTATCATGAACACTAGTGCAGGACAGCGTTAGACACTAGGCTCCATGCCGACGAACGTATTCACTAACATGGTTCTCTGACTGTACACATACAGCTGAAGGTGGTCTCCGAGAGCGAGTTCCACGACCGACAGCAGCGACTTGAGACTGCCATCACCCTCGCGTACGCCGACAAGACAGAAGTAAACTCGTAGACCTGATAATCAATGGTCGATCCGCGATCACAACTGGGGACCTAGATAACTCTCAAACACAAACACAAAAGCTATTCACCTTCTACAACAGTCGTATTTGGACCACAGGGCCAGGTGAGCAAAATATACAGTACCTTGTCACAAGCTCCAGGCTTCACAATCTTGTGAGTCCCAAGCTTAGACCTCTGAACTCAGAGCCCATTTCGATAGGAGTCGTTGAGCTTGAGCGCGTCGCTTCTCCGCTGGAGCATCACCGATTGCAGTTGGATCTCGAGGTCGTCGTCGCTCAGATAGAAGGAGCGGAACTGCGTGAGTTTCTGCAGGTTCATGTACGCCTTGTCATCCGCGAACGCCGACTGGCGCGGTGTCTTGATGGACCGAACGATCGGCAGCAAGATCATGAAGCAGCGGAGGCGGCCGAGCAGGTGCAGCAAATCGCTCCACGTGACTTACGAACGCGTGCCCACGGCGCTCTCCTCGAGCGCGATCATGGCCGTGTTGCTCAGCACCTGGAGCGCGAGTACGACCGAGATGACCGACTTGTTGCAGCTAGAGAGGTACGGCTATTGCTGCGTGTGTTCCTGTGCACATGCAGCAGCTCTGCATTTGCTCTCAAATGCTCGCCAAGGATCGCAGCACAAGTTCAAGTAGTACCGGTACCAGTACCGGTGCAAGCAACAAGATGGCTACACTATTTTTCTAAACCGCATTTAAAAGAGAACGGTCAGTAATGTCGTACTTAATTGATATTCGTACTGTAGCCGTGTTGCATCAGACGGACCATCACTCTGTCGATGCGCGGCAAATGCGGGAAATGCGGGTAGTTTGAAAATCAAAGCCAAACCTCAACGCAGGAAGACGCGACGCGATGGCGAAGAAGGCGGCGACGAAGAAGAAGACAACGGCGGCGGCGCCATCCGTAGGACCAGAGGCGGAGGCGGCGCCCCCTGCGACCGCAGTGCTCGGTGCAGACTGGGTCGCAACGCTGCGTGAGGTGCTGCAGGACGTGCAGACGCTGGCGCTCGAGCGCACGACTTACCAGCAGCAGGAGACCCACCACCAGCAGCAGAACCTGCACGCGGCGTCGCTCGCACCGGCGCTGCGTCGACTGCGTCGCGTGTTCAAGGATGAAGTCGGCTTCGGCAACAAGCTGGTGGAGGAGAGCTGGGTGCTCTTCCGCGACGAGATCTGGCTCGCGATCGCGCGCGTGCTCGTGGCGCCAAAGGTGAGCTCGGCGGTCGTGTACGCGTTCGGCGCGTTCTTTGGCGAGTTTCTGTGCGCGTTTGCACCGCGTGACGATGCAAGCAAGGAGAGAGGCAGCAGCATCAAGAAGAAGCGCAACGACACGCCCAACACGAAGCAGAAGAGGGACCAGGAGAGCAGTCTGAACGAAATGCGCATCGAGATCCTGAATCGCCTGATGGAAGCCACAAAGGCGGAGGACAAGAACGTGCGCCTTCGCGTGTGCCACTTCCTACAGATCATCCTCAACAAGCTCGACTACATCGAGTACGTGTTTCGGTGTATTATTTGATTTGCAAGGGTGTGTGATGGCGTTGTGTGTTATTCTGAGGGCTCATCATCATCTGCTTGCGTTACGTTTTGGTCTACAGGGAGGACTTGTTCGACAAGCTGCGTGCCACACTGATCCCTCGCGCGAATGACAAGCTTGCGTCCATCCGAGTGCAGAGCGTGTACGCGCTGAAGCGGATCCAGGAGCCGGAAGATCGCAAGGACCCAGTGACGGCGGAGCTGCTGCGACTCATGGTCTCGGATCCGTCCAAGTAAGTTGGTATTGCGCTGGTTATTTCCCAGTAGGATATGGTAGCAATGAGCTGACCCATATTGCGCTTTTTCCTTTGAGCAGGGATGTGCGCAAGGCAGCAGTGCTCAGTGTCGCGATCACGAAGGCAGCCTACATGGACCTGATCATTCGTATCCGAGACACCAGTGAAGAAGTGCGCCACGCGGTGTTCAAAGTATTCGGCGACCAGATGAGCATCCGAGACATCCCGATCAGTGACCGTGCGCACCTGCTCGACCAAGGACTGCTGGATCGTTCCGAGATGGTGAGAACTGCCTGCGAACAAATGGTGTTGCAGAAGTGGCTACCAACGTGTCGTGGATCGCCGGTGACGCTCCTGAAGGCTCTAGATATCGAGCAGTTCCCAGCAATTGGATCAAAGGTTTCACGGATCATTTTGAAACATCTCTCCGAGAACCCGAGCCTGGAAGGCACTGTGCCGCACAACGCGCTCGAAATCTTGGCGCAGAACAGCGAAGCGTGCGACGCCGAGAGTATCTTCTTCTGGCGAGAGCAGTGCTACTACTACCAGAAGGTAGATCGCGATCACGACAAGGTGGCCGCGCTGCTACCGAACATCTCCGACTTTTGCAAGCTCGTGGTCGTCGCCTGTGAAGCTGGAGCAGAGATGTTCTTCATCGCGCAGCAGCTGCTGCAATTGGGTCATCTACTGGATTTCCAGGACGAATTCGGGCGAAGAAAACTGCTGGACTGTTTGCGTGAGTGCGCTGACGTGCGATTTATATCTCTTCTCAAGTCTATGCTGCGTAGTGTGTCTAACTCTCTTTCGCATGTCGATTACTTGCTTTGCTTTTCCGTTTCCAGAAAAGATGCTGCGCAATGTTGACACGGAGACGCAGCTGATCTCGAGTATCATGGAACTGATGGCGTGCATCCACTCTGGCAACTCGGACCAAGAGTTCATCCAGGTCGTTGCTGAGATCACGTCCGACTTGTACGACCCGCTCGAAGAAGACGACGACAAGTCCGAGGAAGAGAAGGCGATGTCGAGTCTCTCAAACCTGACCCAAGAAGAGCGCGACGCTGCAAGCAACCGCTTTCAAGAACTCGAACAAATATTGCTGGAGCTGGACGACGATTCGCAAGAGTACTTCGAGGTCCAAAATGAAATGATCGAGCTCGAGAAGCTGCTGCAGGACCCTGAAGTGCTGCGTCGCCTGCGCTGCCTTGAAGTTGTCGCGCAGCTGCTGAAGCTCACCGCATCCACGTTGCGCGATCCAATCATTGCAGGCATGGGGCGCTACATTCTCCCCGCGATCGAGAGCGACGTGCCAGCAGTGCGTGAAGCCGGTATTGAAGGACTTGGGCTCTTCTGCCTGCTTGACAAGACCTTTGCGGAGAAGCACATGCTCGTCTTCTGGCGCGCGCTGAACAACGAAGAAGAAGAGCGCGACGTGAAGTTGAACTGCATCAAGGCTCTCTTTGACATGCTCTTCAGCTTTGCCAACCTGCACCCGAAGTCGATGGTTCCGATCAAAGCCGAGCCTGAGGAGATGAAGGATGACGAAGGTGAAGAGGAAACTACTCAGGATGAAAACAGTCGACTGGACGCTCTGGACCTCGACATGGTGCTCTTCGGCCTCGCAGAGCTACTCCTCGTGGATGATCTCGACGTGCAGAGCACGATCGTAGAAGGCTTCGGCAAGCTTTTCCTTCTCAATCGGATTAAGAACGTTGCTGTCATGGCACAGTTGCTGGAGACGTACTTCAGCCCGCGCCTACAGAATGTGCAGCTCGACAAGGAATACGGGTTCCAGTCTAAATCTCTGCAGCTACTTAGCATCTTCTTTCCCGCGTTCGTGCGGTCGTCAACGTCGAACTGCGCGCTGCTGGAAGAAGCTAGCATCCACTTGATCCAGAAGATGATGGAGAACGAGGAGTTCGGGGATGCCAACGCCACGATCGACCTCGCTGCCTGCATGAAGTACGTCTGCCACTTGCTCAGCCACTACGAGCAGCAGTCCAAGGTTGAGGACAACAAGTCAGGCGTCAAGGATGTGGCTAACAAGTCGAGCAACTGCTCGCATCACAACCGTATCGGACTCAACATCTGCATGGACATCCTCGCGTTGGAGCACATCGCGTCCTCGGATGCGAAGATTGACGAAGAGCTGCTGCTGAGCCGTCAGAAAGTGCTCGTCAAGGCGCTTCTTCTGTCCGACGTCTCAACTGCCGAACCGCGCTCCGCCGCGCTTTTCCAGGCGTTGCTCGCAGATGTGGCGTCCAAGTGTTTCGCTTCTCAGCGTGGACTCGTTCGCAGCGCCGAGACGTTTGTCAAGAGGACGGCGGCTAGCTATAAGGAGAAGGGAGGAGAGGTGGGCGAGGATCTCAGCGTGCTAGAACAGGACCAGGACTGGGCCAAGAATCATGTGTTGGAGAGAGCGAAGACGCTCGAGGCTGTGCTGGTCGAGGCAACACAATCGAAGGTAGAGCGCCGTCTGCAGAAGCAGCGCCTGGCCAAGAAGAAGCGCCGTGCTGGCAAGTACAGTGACTCGGAGAGCGAGCTGAGCAGCGACGAGGAAGGCAGCGCCGACGACAGCGACGACGATGAGGCCGCTGGCGGTAGAGACAAGGCTCCGCTTCCCCGTCGCGAGGTGAGTACTCGCAAGAGCAAGCAGGTGGCGACGGAGCGCATCACGAACCGCGAGTTCGATGTGAAGATGAAGATCGCGTTCGAGAGCGACGAGGACGACGATGAAGAAGAGGATGATGAGGAAGATGACGAGAGCAGCGACGAGGAATCGTCAGCCGAAGATGGCGAGTAGAAGCAGAACGCAATGCAATGGAATGGTAGGTGACTTACTACATGGCGATGGGGGAAAGAGAGAGGGAGGGAAGGAAGCTTGCACTGTGCAAGCTTTTTCTTGCAGTGTACGGTGCGAATCCACCCGTACCCAGTCTGCCTGAAAAAGAGATCACGTCTAATGAACTGGATACTTGTGTGTTTGTTAGCTGAGGCGCGTGAAGAGCGCAGGATGTTCACGCGCAGTTCCCTACCAGATGCGCAAACGAAACGGTCTTGAATTGCAGAAAACAAAGATGTTGGAGCCCCTCCCGTTTCTGTTTGACGCACGTGCTGCAGACGGAACGGAACGGAACAATGTCGAAGGGAGTCAACGTCGTCTTTACATGGGAGTGCCAAGCCAAAGCACCGTGCCCACGAAGACGAGGAATGGTGAGCAAGCGCTTGTCTGCTTTCCTGGGCGAAAGCGCCAGCCATTTGCAAGCAAGCATTGCTCACTGATTGACTGACATCCGAGTGAATAAATCAACCAGGGACACGCGATCCACGTCCAGTTTGTACACTCGCCACCGCCATTTGTATTCGGCGACAGTCTCAATACTGTAGAGGCGTCGCCAGAGATCTGCATAGAGGATGAACCAGCCTGTCGCGGCCGTACAGCCACACGCTTGCGGGACCAGATGTTGAAGTGCGAAAAGAAGCAAACAAGCAAGCAAGCAAACCAACAGGACCAACTCGACTCGACTGGCCGAGGAGGATCATGTGTTGAGGCGACCGACCATCAATGTGCTGGTCTTGTCGACATTCGATTGCATAACGACACTAAGCTGTCTGCCTGCCTGTCGCCACATGTCTACGTGCAGTCTCCAAGTCGTTGAAGCGATCAGATCTCAAGTGTTGGTGGTGATGGCTTTTCCTTCTAAGGCGAGGAGTGACGCGACGGCAATCGATTCCGAGATCTGAACCACACTCGGGACTGTCTGTATGTACTGCACGAGGCGAGAAGCCTCACCTCAATGGGAACAGCCATGGAAGGCTCATGAGAATCGAAGCACGTTGCAACCTTCATGATGGCACTCTGCTTGGTTTCTATGAGCTCATCGCTGACTACACCAAAGCGACACACCAGTACACCAACACTCAAGCCTGTCGGTCTCTTGTTGTCAGTTTTTCTTTGTCTGAAGGTCCTTTGGCTACATAGGCGAGAGTCGACAGGCCCTATTGTCTCGGTTGACACCAGCCAGTCAGCCAGGTGTCGCTTCAATGGATCATTACGAAGGCACGCACTTGAGTGGTGGGATCGCAAGCAAACCGAAGCACGAGCCTTCTTCCTCTACAGACTTTGCCAGTGGACTACAGTGTGGTATAAGCGAGCTGCATTTGTCCGAGAACCCAGGTACTTCAGGTCTGCTTTCATATGGCTGGTACGATAAACCAGCAAAGAAGGCGCTCAAAGTCGCTCTCTCTCTGTTTTGTTCGAGCCAGCACCTTGCACCAGCCAGTCCCACTGCACGCGCAAACACCAGGGACTGAGGACCAGCCAATGGCCCTCCGTTTCGGAG
>JAASGO010000113.1:0-48459 GCA_023334245.1 Globisporangium cederbergense | reverse complement strand
GATGAGGATCGTGAGATGGAAGCTGATGAAGCGCGCACCGCCGTCGACTTGGTGCGGATGCTCGATGAACCAGTGGAACACCTGTCCTCGACAGAAAACGCTCAGCAATAGCCAGAACGTCACGAACTCGACTGTTCGCAGTACGTGTGCTACGCCATGCTCGCTGGGTGGTGCTGGAGCTCGTAATCGTCGACCATGGGCACGTAGGCATCTTGCACGCCACCGCCGCTCCGCATGGATCTCAAATCACCAGTGATCCTGCAGATTTCAGAGTGAGTGAATGGAATGTTTCTTGCTTGTGACCAGCCGTGCATTCATTCGAGTCGGTCTCGTACATGCGATCTTGAAGGGCCACCTTGGATATCACAAACAAAAAGGCATCTGGATTTGAACCCTAGATAAGTAGTAGCTTCATAATAATAAAACAAACTAACTGCTGTACTTACTTATCAGACACGGTGATTGAAAGGTTGGATTCCAATCAATCAATCAATCACGCCTTGTCCTGCATGGCTGTCGCGTGTGCGCACGTGACGCGCAGCAGTGAGTAGACGAGCGCGAGCAGACATGGCACGGCGCAGGCCACGAGCGCCCCCAGTGCGCGCACACCCAGCACGAGCGTGAACACCGGCAGGCTCTCGCTCAGCATCTGTTGGAACTCGAGGCGGTGCTTGCGGTAAGGCGAGTCGCTCGTGCTTCGCGCCGGCTGCGTGTCCTCTCGAATGGTGCTGAGCACGGCTGCCGCGTTGTCGCCATGCAGCGCAACTGCGCGCTCGTCATCTACCAAGTACGTGCCGCACCACTGGAGCTCATCGAGCGAGATGTCCTGCACAGCCGCGAGCAGCTCCTCGCCACCGAGCTGCTCCTCCTCGGTGATCGCGTGGCACAGGCGGCAGAGCTCCATCTTGGCCGGGTACCCCCACTGGCGCACCGAGTCGTCGAAGCCGTCGCAAGACGAGTGCACGCTCTTGCCCGGCTGCGTCGTCGCGCCCACAGGCCAGCTGCGCAGCGGGAACACCTCGCGCGCTTCGGCCAGGCTGCCGAACGCGCACACCTGCGCACCTTTGACGTGGCAGTAAACGTCGTTCACGCGCGCCTCGAAGACGTCCTCGCGCTGCGTGAACACGCGCGGGTGCCACACGCTCTCGCTCTCCTTTGCAATGAGGATGGACGCCAACAGCAACGCCGTCGAGAGCGTCACGACACTCAGCGTCACCGCGCTCATTCGCAGTGCGCTGGCAGCTTTCTTGGGTGGATGGCTGGACGCATTCGCGAGCACGAGTGAGAGCGCGAGTCCAACGAACACCACGCATACCAGCAGTGTCCACGTGTCTAGCGACGTGAGATCTGTGAGTACGCGCAGCGACTCTGTAGTGGGGATCGCTCCGGAGCTGTCGCTGGTGACGCGCGAGGCCACTTCGGCGAGTGGCACCAATGCGCTACCTGTGATGAGTAGCGCCGAGGCGACGACAATGTCGCGACTGGAGACGCTGGAGATCGTGACCGCAGACGCCATGACTATGGCTGCCTGTGTCTTGCGTCGTGTGTGTGTGTGAGAGAGAGAGAGATGGTCGGATTGGAGAATGGCAAGGCAGCCAGCCACAGAGAGAGAGCGATAGCCTTGTGCATCCATCAGCGGATCCCGCCATTCCGTTCCATTCTCTCTCTCACTTTGCTCTTCCTGGCTTTTGTCGCAAGAGATTTTTTGGAGCTGGTCATAATGTGAAATCGAGTTTTTTGATTGGCTGAAAAGATGTTTTAGGTACAGAAACGATGCAGACGGGCGGAATTTGGCCAACGGGATTCAATTTCGCTTTTGGATGCAAGGTTGAATTTTCGCTGGCGGAAATCAAGGTGGAGCAGAAACAGTGGTTGTTTTCTAAACGAGGAGAGGGTATCGATGCGTAGAATGCACATCTGATGGAATTATTCGTCCGAAGCTATCGGCGAGCGCAACATGTGAGAGACCAACAACGGCACATGCTAGATTCACTATGCATAGGGCTCTCGATTGAAATTGACGCCAACAGAGACCACGGCATAACGAAACCAACATGTGTCGCCCTTTCTTGTTGCCATAGTCGGTTGCAGTCGTTTAGAGCAACACATTGGGCAACATTAGCTCCAAACGCCGTGACCTCTATCAGACCTACTTTGGGATACAGACGTTCTGCACCCATAAACACGGGGTTCCAAATCCGGAGCCACCCACACAACTCGCATTCGAACACGCTGGAACGAGATTATCCTTGAGCGCAGCTGCCTGCTTCTTGAATCTCGCTACCAGAAGCCATTCTTCAAAGTAGCCACCAACCAAAGGACAACTCATTGCCCATGTCCACCAAGCTTCAAGCGCCCCTGACTCAGGTGTATCCGATGTAGGCCAGTGACCCGGGTGGTGCCCATGCAGATGATGACCATCCGCCTTCTCAGTCCAAATGGAGGGTGTTGTTATGCGTAGCTTGTGTAAGAAGCGACCAGACAGCTTTGTTGCCTGATCACGTTTGAGAAGCTGAGGTCCGTTGGCGACCGAGACACGCCTTCTGCCGCTGCTCTGTATTCAAATTCAAAGCGGCTGCCTTTGACCAAATGGACCCCGTTGATAGAAGAAGCAGCCATCACTGCCATTTATGAAGCCATCTATCAATTTGCTTCAAGTTCATACGCACATCCGCGTTTACCACAACAATCATTCATTTCGTCCGCATGTTGCTGCTGCTTTCCTCCATTTCCAGCAGCGGCCACGAGATCACGAGAAGGTTCGAGCTCGTGTCGTGGCACACGAGCTTCGTGTGGCCGTCGACCAGCTTCACGCAGCAAACGCCCGTGAGTAGCTGGCCGTCAGCCACTGCTAATGAAGACAACTCGCTATTCGCTGACCGCGTGTCGATCTCGAGCGTGTGCAGCCGCTTGCCCGACGTGACGTCGAGCATCTCGAGTCGGTAGTTGGCGGCGCGCGATGCCACCACGAGCACCTCGGAGGACCACCAGCACACGAGCGTTTGCATGGCAGCGACGCTACTACTACTCGGTTGTGTCACGAGCTTCGGGTTACTGCTGAGTTCTTTGCAGGGCGTGTGTTGACGCCACTCGCCTGTCGACGAGGCCTGTGTCAGCACGTACACGTTACCTTTCCGCGTCGCAACCGCCAGTTTCCGGCTGCATGGTGAGAAGCAAATTGACGTGACGCGCGGCGCGGCGAGCACTTTGGACAGCATTAGAGTGCCGAATGCTGTGAGGTCCGTGGTGTTATTTGCGAGAGAGCGCACGTAGAGACGGCCGTCGACGCTGCCCAACGCGACGGTGGCGCCATCGTGCGAGAACTTGACAAAGCAGATCGGGGTTTCTTCGTACGCGGACGCGAGCGGTGGTAGTGACTCGACTGAGCTACTCGTAGTGGTACTGTCTTGCTCTGGATTGTTGGTTGGAGTAGAGAGATCCATTGTGTAGAGGTGCGCGCCGAATGCGGTGCCAGCGGCTAGCAGATACGTGACGGCTCGATCGTCACCTTCACTTGGCAGCCTTACGATGTCCATTGACGTCACGCTGAACCGCACTTGCATCGAAAGCTGTATACGGAAGTCGTCTTTTACGTTGTAGAACGCGACGCGTCGGTTGTGCGCTGTGGCGAAGACGCTTCCGTCCGACGACCAGCACTGGCAGAAGCTGCTTACCTTGTCTGTCGAGGAGCGCAAGATCTTCTCGACTTGAATGCTTCGCACTGTAACAGAGGATCACCATATTACGTAGTCAGCTACAGCCACACAGATACATACACACACTTCCACCACAAAAGTCATCCACATCCACATACGCAGTGCACTTGCCTTGGGGTATGATCGCAACGTCGCTGTCGAGTGCCTGCTCGCGGCGCGTCTGCAGCACCACGACGTCCCCGTTTTCACAGAGCACGCTGCAGCGACCATCGATAGCAGTGCCACTGGCGGCAGCGACCGTGCCGTTCCACGTCGGGAACGGGGCGGCGCCGTGGAGCTGCGCGCGCTGCACGAGCACGTCGCTGTCGTCACTCCCATCGCCGCCCAGAAAATCGTCCATTCCCGCCAAAATGGAAAAAATTGGCTTCAATTTGAGTGACTTGTATATTCATCAAACGATGCCTCGAGCCTTTTTCGACAGTCAGAAATATCAATAGCTACTCCCGTGTTGGTATTTTTGACAAGCAACACGTGACAACTAACACCGACGCAGCGTTACCGTGTTGCGGTACGCAAGTACCGCCAAGACATCACTCGAGCGCAAGCGCCATTGCCACCTTCAACACATGACCGCTCTCTCGTAAGCCTGGTCGCAGTATTAATCCCCCAACAACTTCATCGTGATCACCAAGGAACCCTGGCACCAGAGTAAAGAAAGACCTGACAGCCGTGCTCGAGAAACGTAACTGCTGACAAATCTGCGATAGTGAGCGGTGCTCGCACTCGATCACCCACTTACCCGCGCCGTTTCAACCAAGTTCGAGTGCGACGTAGGGTTTGCAAACTTGCTGGCGACGCACAACGGGTTCCTGCTCCGCATTTCCGGAGCAGGCTTTGACGAGCCCATCGGTACAGGGCATGAGCACCCCGCAGAGCACCCACAGAGCACACCAGGCCATGATACGGTGGGTGGCGTCGGAACAAGTGCGTGCAGTGGGGCGCACAAATGGCTTGCTTGTGGCGCACGCCAACGAGCTTGTGCACCAACCCCAAAGTGATCAAGTCGCATTAGTGCGTCAACTTAACGCACTAAAGCGGCTTGAAGCAACCTGTTAGCACCAGCACCGATGGTTGAAGGCTGCGCTGGTGGAGCAAGAGTCTGAGTTGACGAAGCAAAAAGTGCCCAAGGTCGAATCTGTTGCGACTCTAATGTGTTGTAGCCTCAGTCCATGTCGTTAGTGTTGTTCCTTTGAGCTCGAAGTGTGAAAGTGTGTCAAAGTACACCCTCACGAGAGTCCATCGTGGCCAAGGGCGATCGCTAAGAATCTGCAGACACCCGTCGTGCGTGTCGCTTACGAGCAGCTCGCAGCGCTTCGCCGAAGTCGCGTACACCATGCGGCAGATGCAGAGGTCCACGCTGCTGTCCACTGAGCTCACGTAGCGCCATTTGCGCAAGAAGATTAGGAAATCGCGTGCTGCGCGTTATCGATACGGCGGGCGAGCTGCTCATAAAGCAGAGTGATCATAACGATTAGCTATCTGGGTGTCTTCAGCAAGCGCATCTTGAACCTGCTGGGACTGAGCATTTCGCTGGCGGGCGACCAGCAGCAGCTGGGAGACTCCATTGCGATGAACCAAATCGCCATGCTCGAAGTGCACAACCTGGATGAGGCGCAGCTCCTGCTAGTAGGCGGTCTCGAGAATTTTCAGAGCGCGGGGCCGATGGAAACTGCGCTTCGAGTCGAGTCGAGCGTAAAGGACCGACGCCAAGTGCGACAGCCTGCTGTTCCAGCACACATGCTTCAGGACTGACGCCCTGCTGCTGCTCTTTGCTCTGCTCTTGCGCTTCGCCATTTCAGCACACCCTGTTGGTGCACGTGGCTCGCAGCGCTGGTTCGTGCAAAAATACCTCTGCCATTTGTCGCGGTTGCAGATTAAGGGTGAGATCCTACTCTCTGAAATCTGAAGCCCTCCAAGCACGTCTAGTTGCTAAATAAAGGTGGGTACTGGTGCAGAGGCGAGGCTGTGTTTTCGAAAATGCGGCGAGCACAAGCGCGCATCATTCCACAAGAGACGCGCGCACTGACTGAGAGGAGCAACGAGGTACACGTGACGACCGCAAATACGAAGAGAGATGACTACGCGAGTGCCTGCAACGATCGCGCGGCTGCTGGTGCGCGCTTCACGTCGTCACGCAACGACAGCGGCAACACCGCTGGCGCCACTGGCGTCCACGTGTCACGGCAAGACAGACGCAGCGTCATCCAGCGAGATTCATCGACGGCGACGAGTGGTAGAGCTTCTCGTCAGCGGCACCGCTGCGCTCACTCTATGCGCTGCAATGAGTGGAGATGATGGTGACAACACGCGCTGCGAGCCCTTGCAGCGCCTGGACACGAGCAATCGACGACCGACGGGGACAACGCGGAAGAAAACGAGTGGCACAGCAGCAGCAGGGGACTTGTGTCAATTGCAGCAGGACGACAGTGAAGTAGAGAGCGATCAAGAGGCGACAACAGCAGTATACTTCGACGCCGAGTACGAGACCAAGAGCCTGATCGGCGCCGGGACGTTCGGCATGGTCCTGCAGTGCGTGAGCAAGAAGGACGGTCATGTGGCCGCGGTCAAGATGGTGCAGGATGTCTCGGACAACCACGACGAGATCTCGCGCGAGAAGCAGGCGCTGTCGTCGATCCAAGAGAGCGGCGGACATGAGAACATCATCCGCTACGACGGCTCGTACGCGCACAACGGCTTCCATTACATCGTGACCGAGTACGTCCCGGGCGAATCGCTGCACTCGTTCCTCGAGAAGCGCCGACAGGTGGACGTGCGCACTGCGCTGCAGCTCGTGGCGCAACTGACAGATGCGCTGGCGTTCCTTCAACAGAGCGACATCGTGCATCGCGACCTGAAGCCGGAAAACATCATGGTGCTGGATGAGAGTGACGATGACGAAGAAGAAGGCAGTACCAATCAGAAGCGTCGTGACGAGAAACTCAAGCTCAAGATCATCGACTTTGGATCAGCAGGCACAACAGCGTCCTCTTCATTGCAATCAGATGGAAACCAGGATTTGACGAGCCAGCCTGCGATCTCACTGTCGGGAACGCGCTGCTACTGGTCGCCTGAGATGCTGCAGAACCAGGAGATGACGTCGGCGATGGACATGTGGTCACTCGGGTGTCTGTTGTACATCATGATCTCAGGGCGGCATCCGTTCGACCTCATGGGCTCGTCCAGCGAAGAGCAGATCGTGCAGCGCGTGACGACAGAGAGCGTGTCATTCATCCATCCTGTGTGGATGCGCGTTCCGCAGGAAGTCAAGGAACTTGTGCAAGGACTGCTGGAGAAAGATCCACGTGCGCGCTTCTCGGTAGACGACGTCCTGAACCACGGGAGTGTCCTCCGCGCCGTGCGCAAGAAGCTGTAGAACTCTGTAGTTTGACACGGTCCTAGCGTGGCTTGTTTGTCCTTCGTGGGTAGCTTGTAGCTAAGGTCTCTATTGTAATAAGGTTATTGAGCTTTTCGTTCCTGAGAAGAAGCTTCACAGCTCCATCTTCATGTTCGGCTTTCCCCATTTTCGCAACTTCATTCGTACCCCTCGATTTAGTGACCTTGTTTCCCTTTGCTTCAGCCACAGGTCACTAAATCGGGGATTTGTAGCTGTATTATTCTGTCCGGGGTGCTGTACAATACTGCTGCCGTTGAAATAACAGCGCACAATTTGGCTTGGGCGAAAGCCGCAAGGGCAGGAAGCGAACCGAGCGAGCACGTCGATGGTGCGTTGCTTAGCTCCTTATGCCTACCTAGTGGCGCTCTTAGCTTTCTGCTTGGCCCCTAGTATGAAGCCCTGACATGTCTGCTGACGCTAGTGTCGCTCTTTGTCGCTATTACTGTTTCCTTGTGTGTTTGCGTCGGTTCTTCGCAGGAGATCGAGTCGCAGTTGGATGCGTGGAGCTACCAGCAGCGGCTGCGAGATGCAACGACGCACAGCCAGAGCGTGACGAGAGAGTACCCCGTAGCGCTCGTGAAGCCCTCAGCGAGTCCGCACGACGGCCGCGTGCACTTCCACCCGTACAAACGCAGCCTCAAGGACAACAGCAGAGAGAGCTTCCTGCGTAAGCTGCAGCAGGTCGACGCTGAAGAGTACGGGCCGCTGCCATCCAAGCCCAACAAGAAGCATAAGCAAAAGCACGATAATAGTAACAGTAAGGAGCAGCAGACGCCGCAGCTGCAGATCGACTGGAGTCAGGAGGACCCGCTTGAGAGCTTCCGCAAGCATACAAGCTCGATTAGCCAGTTGCTCTCGAAGACGCTCGACAAGCGCATCGGCAGTGGGAGAAAGGCAGCAGCAGTCGCCATGGGCAGCCGCGTCGCGCCATCAGCAAAGCGCAATGTATGTGGGACCTACTTTTCGTATGTATGTGATGTTTATCACGTTGCTAATGAATGTTTGCTCTTATGTCAACAGGAGCAGAAGGCTGTTCTGTCCAGCGCCAACAAGGAGATGCCGGACTTGAAGAACCAGGACGAGATCAAAAATCTCGAAGGTGCGTTGGAATCATTATCGTGCAGTGTTCTAATGTCTACTGTGGTTTGCTAACGTGGTGGTGTCTGTTGTATTGTTTTAGTGCTCTTGCAAAACCAGCGACTCTCACGATTGGAGAAGGACGATTTCTTCTACAAGATTATCACGGAGCGCGAGACAAACGTATGTGCTTCAGTTTACATTCGCCTGCTGCTTGTTATTATCAACGTCGCTAATCGAATTGACTCGCGTGAATGGCTTGCTTTAACAACAGATTCTGCTTGCCGAAGTGTGCCATGAGCTGCTGTGGGAGTCTGCGATCGAAGCCTATGACGACGCCGAGCGCGCATCACGGAAGAAAGAGCTGCCGCCTGAGGACCTCAAGGTCGTGGTCGCAGCGATGGATCAGGGCCCGCCCGACCGCGTGCTCATCCAGAAGTACCAGGTGGACATCACGCGCCGCACGCTGCAGTGTCTCAAGCCTCTCCAGTGGCTGAACGACGAGGTAATTTATCGCGACATTGTCATCTATGAGAGATGGCGGTTGGTTGTGAGTCTCACACGCTCTGCTTGCTTGTGCACTGTAGATTATCAACTTTTACCTGCAGCTGCTGAACGACCGCGACGAAGCGCTGGTGTCGAGCGGCCTCTTGCCCAAGCGAAGCCACTTTTTCAACTCGTTCTTCTACACAAAAGTCTCGGAGGGAGGCTACAACTTCATCAACGTGCGCCGTTGGACGCGAAAGGTGCGTTAGCTGTATGAAGGCTCATATGGGTTCTTGGGAAGTCGTTGGCTTTTATTTACTGTGTTTGTCTCGTTTTGTGTATAGATCGATCTGTTTGCGATGGACAAAGTCTTCGTCCCAGTCAACATTTCGAATGTACGCAACCTCACACATAGTCGGTCGATAATGTGGGCTCTTGAGTTGCTAAAAATGTCATGTTGTGTTTCAATGCGATAGACGCACTGGTGCATGGCGGTGATCTTCATGACAGAGAAACGCATCCAGTACTACGACTCGATGAGCGGCAGCGGCGCGACGTGCCTCAAGGTTCTGCTGAGGTACGGAAACCACACATGGTGCTCTAGTCCAATCATAAATTCTTGCGGAATGTGGCTAACTCTGGTTCTTAACGCCATTAGATATTTACACGATGAAATGGAGCACAAGAAGAACACCAAGTTCAGCGACGAAGGCTGGGAGCTCGTGACGACAGCCGAAGGCACGCCGCAGCAATCTAACGGATCGGACTGCGGCGTCTTCTCTTGCATGTTCGCGGACTACCTCTCGCTCAACAAGGTACGCTTCCTTCTTCAGGCTTCTGTGTGATCATCTTGTGGGTACTGACGAATTGCGTGCTGTGATTTATTTACTCTCGTCTGCTCGCCAGCCGCCGTCGTTCACGCAAAAGGACATGGAGTTCCATCGGCATCGGATGGTGCTGCGCATCGTCCAGGGCTCGCTGCCGCTTGAAGAGGAGATGTGAGAGGCTGCCGTGACAGGAATGCAGCACACCGTAGTCTGGGTAGTGTGTAGACGCAAGTTGGAACAGAGTTCACCAAGCGAATTGATCACTGAGACCCATTTGGAAGCAAGTCAGCGAGCGCAATGCCCCAATTTGTCAGTCAAAAGAAATGATAAATCGAGATCTTGTTTCTGTTCTTGTTCTCAGTGAGCGATGGCCGCTGCCATCCAAATACCTTATGAAATCTACCGCAGGGCGTACCAAAGTTAGCGCATCATGACCGCCGCTCCACCAACCAACCAGTCAATCAATCGACCAGTCAGTCAGCCATCCGCTCGCGCAACGCGCTGCTTCTCTTCGTCGCCTGCACATGCTTTACTGAGTGCACTTCTTCACACCAGCCGTCAGACGGCTTACTTGACTGTGAAGCCCTCGCTACGCAGACACGCCTTGTGCTTCTCGATGATGTCCTTGCAGAGCTCCTCACCGTTGGTGATGACGCACAGGTCGCGCTCCTTCTTCGTGTCGGGGCACGAGCAGCAGATCTTCTTGCCGGACTTGCCCAGCACCGGCGCGGCTGGCGTCGTGGTGGTGGTGGTGGTGGTCTCGCTCGTCTTGTTGGCCATGGCGCTTGCTGCTGGTTCCTCGCTTTTCTGCAGTGGTGGTGGTCGCGCAAATGCTCGCGTGCCACAATCAACAATTGTCTTTGCTTGTCTCTGCGACTCTGGTGACCGCTGACGGATCCTGGCAAGTGACAAAAGCTGAAGCGGTGTCATGATTGGTCGAAATTTGCTGTTTGATTGTGATACTTAATACCCTACTTTTTCGATACACTAAAAATAGTGGATGGTGAGTGTAAGCCATTCATACGCATCCTGTCAAAACAAATCACTTTGAGGCAGCTGGTTCTACTATATCTCAGACTCTGGAATGCTTGCGAAGTCCAAGGTGTCGACAGTATTCTCCTCTGCCTTGAGAAGGCATCTCGGGCGATAGATGCATTCATCGTTGCATGGTGTCGGTGCACGTGAAGTCGAAGAGAAGAGAAGCGAGATCCACATCACTTGCATTTTAATATTAAATTCTGCTTAAATAAAGCTCTCTCTCGCTCTCCTGTTTCTGCTTCTACATGTCGTAACACGCTCATGCTCTCCTGCTTTTTTCTTCAAAAAGTACGCAAATGATGAACAGACGTCACAACACCGGACTGGTTGCACCACAGCAGCTAATAGGACAGTGAGGAACAGCGCGAGCAGACGCCGTCGACGCGCCGCTGGCCGCAAAGCACGCAGAACGAGCCTTCGACCGACGGCTGCTGCAGCCAGTCGCCGTGGTAGTCGCGGATGTGCGCCAGCAGCCCCACACGCTGCCGCACGTGTACGCCACAGTACGGACACGCGTCGCCCATTCCTTCGTCTTCTGGGTACGCGTCAGCATCATAATCACTGCCACTGCTGCCTCGCAGGGCGATACTCTGGTTCACGGGCACGACGGTCGCGAGTGGAATGCCGGCCACACGCGGCTCGTGCTCCTCATCAATGAACACCATGTCGCTCGTGGTCACGAACGCGGTGGGCGCCTCCTGGTGCGACGGCGACGAGGCCGGTCGCAGGTTCCTGAACTCACGTAGCACGGCGCGGAAGCGGATGGGAAACAGCAGCGGTGGCTGGTGCTTCTTCTTCTCGAGCGTAAGGAAGCCAATGGCCTTGGCCAGGTCGCGACTGCCTCCCAATGGCAACTTCTGGCCAAAGCCGATCGAGTACCCGGGCCAGAAGCAGCTCGCAAGCGTGAACTTGGAGCTCTGCGTGAGCGGCTTGCGGTCGAGCACCTGGATCTGGAACACGGTCTGCTCGTCGCGCGCCGAGGACCACTTGAGGAACTTGGACACGCGCGTGGCACGCAGGTACTTGCCCGAGCTCACGGACACGAGCTGCACGCGCATTTCGTCGAGGATTGCGCGCGAGCGCACCTCGTCGACCGGCACGATGTGCACGAACTCGGCGTCCGCGTCCTGGCCAGCGCAGTGCGCATTGAAGAAGCACGGCACGACGCTCTCGTGGTTGCGGCACTGTGCGTACGCGTCGTAGCCCTGCCAGTAGAACTGTAGTGCGATGTGGTCCACGGACGTCACGCGCGCGTGGCCCACGTCCTCGGCTGTGCGCACGACGTTCACGCTGCCGCGGCCATTGCCGTCCACCATTGAGGGACTGCCGCCGTTGCTCGCTTGGGTCGCTGCCATCATCATCATCGTGAACTACAGCTGGTGCTTCAAGAGAATCCGGACCTGAGTGTGTGTGTGCTGGCCGCGCAATCGGCAAATGGAGGACGCTCTGCATGAACAGCAGAGCGCGGCCAACGTGCTCATGGTCACTCTCGCTCTCTCTCTCTCACTGAAACGCCATGACGGACCGCTTCTCTCAGTGGTGAGCATAGTGAAGTCAAGTGAAATTGACTGACTCCTGCTGCTGTCGATGACGGTTCTTTTTCTTTCCACACCGGCAAGTCTCAGAAAAATATATTTATCATCGTTTTGGTGGATTTGTGAGATCTCATTGGTGGAATTGAATGCAAAATTTACAAGTTAAGGTGCAACAAAAGAAATGATTGGTAGAAATAATTGGACTATTGCAGAGACAGGACGCAGTCGTTGGACACATACACAAAAACGAGCAGGTCAAAAAGAAAAATGAGATTTTCATTTTAGAAAAAATAATAAATTAGGGTGCAGGAAAATTCGAACTTGTTCCCAGGAACTTCAACCTTGAGCTGTGTCGGGGCAATTGGGTTGGCCATTGTGCCCACCGGGCTTGCTTTGCTTAACATGCATGCTCATATATTATGAGATCGACTTCTCATGATGAGATAGATTCCCAACGGCCCGATGTATGCGACTGCTCAGCTGCTACTCATTAAAATGCTGAGAGCTCGTGACATGAGCGTCAACCAAGTGTTTTGTGTGTGCTATCCGTGCATGACGCGTAATCACGACCATGTGCTGCTAACGTTGCTACTGGCGAGAATAGGTGGCCACCAGCTTTCTTGGCGTTCTTGATAGTGAGGAATGAATTGGCTCAGATCTCGCTGTCAATGGTGTCTTGGGCTTGTACGACCACGTGCTCAGGGATGAACTGAGAAAGGAACGACGCAAGCTGCAGACGACTGGGCGCATCGCCTGAAGCCAACTTATGAATTGGCGACGCTCTATTCTCCAAGTTTGCATTTGCCTTGCTTGTCCCCATCCAAACATAGCGCCCAAGGAGCGATTTGAGATCTCGTTCATTTTCCGACGATGGCTGCTAACGGGAGTAGTCGGGGACCATCTGCTAGATTGATGGCGTCTAGACCGAAGCAGTGCATGTGCAACAGGCTTGTGATTTGATGGCTCAAGCCGCGCTCTTGTGTCGCAACACTCACCTAATACACGATTGGCCACCTATTGTTTAACATTCATTCCATCAATCTCATGTATCAGTAGGTGTTCAGCTCATTGTTTGGCGGATTCTACAGCAGCTCCTGACCAGGCAGCCTCGCGCAGCCTTCATCACCGACTGTTGGTTCGCACGTCCGCCACTCCCAACACTATCTATCTATCTCTCAAGAGAGAGAGAGCGCGTCGCATGCCTCATTCATTCACTCTGTGGGATTCCGTCCTTCTCTTCACAATACACGCCCAAAAGTAGACTGAGGGGGCACCACTTCTCCAAACAGCGCACTGTAGGCCGAACTATGAATTGGAGAGTCCCACAAAATGCGTTGATTTAAATTCCTTCTTCTTCAGTTTCCCTCCGTCGAATCTCACACATGAGCGAGTGAGTTAACATCGTAAAACTGAAGCGAGCAGCAAAGCAAGCGACCCGGCGCGACTTGATGAGACGCTTGGAGATGAAAGGTCGTTTGGTGGCTTCCTCCTCCACGATGAGAAGGCCAAATCGTGAGACGATTGGCGAGGTATGCAATTGCAAAGACTAGAAGATGTACCGGAACTGCAATAATTTTACGTCCACAGCGCACATTACTGCTCCCGCTCAATATATACGTCCATGCTCGACTTGAGGTGGACCACCTAAACCACCTGATTGCATCATTTCCGAGTCGCCGGTGATTGCCTGGACGCCAATCTGAGGAGCTCACGAGAAGGAAGCGCTCGGGTCTCGTGATCTGGTACAGCAGCCACCGCTGATTCCCCTTATAGGTCGCTGTCACCATGTCACTCTCCAAGATCCTTTATCGCGACCTGCTGGCGGCCGCCAAGCAGTTCGACCGCCACGCGCCGCTGCGCGCGCTGCTGTCGTCCAACCTGCTGCAGCGGCCCGTGATCCACGAGACGCGGACCCGGCTGCCGCACGTGGAGAACTACAACCGCTTCGTGCTCGAGTTCCTGGAGAACCGTTCGTTCTACGTGCCGTCGGCCGAGAAGAAGGTGCTTGCGCAGCTCGTGCGCGACAACTTCCGCCACGCAGTCGACTCTGAATCAGGCCGCGTGTCTGCAGCGGAGGAGCGCGTGCTGGTGGACACGGCGTTTGTGGCACTCAAGGCACTGAATGACAAGCTGGCGGAAGCAAAGGAGCTGGGCGTGATCGGCGGGAAACCAGCGAAGAAGCTGCGGTATGCTGCGAGAGCAGGCAAGCGAGATGAACCAGCTGAGAGGCCACTGTCCATTGCGAATGTCCAGCACGCAGAGTACGTTCTTGGTGCTGCCTAGGTTGTCATCGAAGAGCTATATGCTATGTGATGCTGACTGGCTTTGTGGTGATATGTTCTATACAGGGAGCTGGCGTCGGGTGTCTACCTAGTGTCGCACCCGCTGCTCAACGGCCTATTCAGCCGTTCGGTGATCATGCTGACCGAGCACTCGCTCAAGGGCACAAGGGGGTTCATCGTGAATCAGCCAACGACGAGTCCTCTCATGAAGGCGTTCAAGGTGCACCCGTCGATTATGCGCGCGTTTGGCTCCTGCAAAGTGCGCACGGGCGGCCCTGTGCGGACAGAGCACGCCGAGGTGCTTCATGGCAAGCCCGAGTTTGGCGGCAAGCGCGTCGTGACGTCCAACTTCCACGACGTGAATGACGCAACGCTGTTTGTGGGCGTCGACCTGGAAACTGCGGCGAAGGCCGTGGAGGAGAACCTAGTGAAGCAGTCGGAGATCATGTTCCTCAACGGCGTGTCGACGTGGACCGCAGGCCAGCTGGAGAACGAGCTCAAGCGCGGCACGTGGGTGGCTGTGAAAGCCCCGCTGTCTCTCGCGGTGAACCCGAAGAAGGACTTGTGGAAGGATCTCATGTACACGCTCGGTGGTGAGTACAGGGAGTTCAGCGAGATGCCTGAGATGGCGGATGATGATGAGGACTATGAGGATGATGATGACGGAGACGAGGGTGTGCACTATGTCAGTGATGACGACGACGAGGAAGACTCATAGAATGACAGACAGGTAAATAGAAAATGAATGCTCGCTCGCTCGCTGTGTAAGTATACTGCCACGAGGCTGAACAGAAGGACCGTACTGTGTGCAGAACACGTGAACATATGAACGCAAGACGTTTAGCAGGTGTTATACAGGGGGTGTTATATTATATTCATTCATCATTGGCGCTGATGGCTCTATGTGTATGTGTGGTGGTGGTGTTTATCATAAATCAGAACTGGTGGTTGGTTGAGGAGAGCAGACAAATTCTCTAGTTGTCCAGCATCGTGCGCAGCTTTGTCCGGAAGGAGCTGTTGCCAACGCCGCCGATGCCGAAGGCTGGGCCGATGCGCGCGATGCGTGCGAGCGAGGACCGGAAGTACTCACGCTGGATGAACTGCAGGCGCGCGGCGCGGTCCGCTACCGGGTGGTTGTACAGGTCGAGCCCAAGCAGGTGCAGCGGCGTGGACGCGAACTGCACAGCGATGGGCGCGCCGATCTGCGCCACGCCCGTCGCGAGCTTCTCGTTCATGCCGCGCTCGCGCAGGTGCTCCATGATGATTTTGGGCGCGTGGAAGCACGAGATGACCGTGAGCGAGTCACGGATCGCGAAGAGCCCCATGGACGTGACCGGGAACTTGTGCTGCTTGGTCACGCTGAACATCTGCGCGAACGCGCGGTCCTTGGCGATCACGAGCGACATGTTGACCGCGGTCGTGGCGAGCAGCTTGGGCATCTGACCGTCCGCCTCCTTCCACTCGTAGTACGAGTCGAACGTGTTCGCGGTTGCGTACGTCGCCGAGTAGAGTCCGAATATCCACGCGAACTCGCGGCTGCGGCAGAACTGGATCGGTCGCTCAATGAACGAGCGCGAGAGCTCTCTCACGCCATTTGAGAGCGTGCGGCGGCCGCTGGCGTTCTCGGCGATGGCACGGTCGACGACGGTGATGAATGGCGAGACTGCGAAGGACGCGGCGATGGCTGAGACGAAGTCTACGCCAAAGTGCTTGATCAGCTGCGTGAAGGAGACATGGTGATGGTGCTCCTGGGTCGCGAGCGCTTCTTCGACCTGGTGCAGCGCGTCGGCTGGGAATGCGAGTGGCGGAGTCAGGACGACGGCGGGGATCATAATTCACAAGTGAGACCACTGAAGAAGCTCCAAGGCCGCCAGAGGCTGGCTGACAGCAATACAGTATCAATAGAATAGAGGCAGCCCACTTACACTGGTAGTGAAGCTGCTGGTGAATCTTCTGGAGCTCGAGCGCGCCGATCTTCGGATCAGATGCGGAGGCCGCGAGTGTCTGTTGCGAAACGCTCATGATGAATGGGAGCTATTTATGAAGGGAAAAAAACGGCGAGGTGGTCGGATCTGATTGCGCAGCTCGTTGCCTGGTTGGTTGAGTGTGCTCTGGCCCGCAAGATCGCAAATGACTCGCATACTTTGGTTTGCGCTTTCAAAACGGAGATGGTCCGTGCTTTGCTCCATCTCCACTTTGTTGTGGGGACTGGCGCTGGCACCGGCAGTCTCCTCTGGGATTGCTTGGCAGTGCACAAGGCCCCAAGGGAGCTTCCAAACGAGAGATTCGTTTCCTAAAATTGCAGCTGAATCCATTTATTTTCGCTCTCGCCCTTCGCAAACGGGGCGATGGCCATAGAGTGAACCTATTTATTGGTTGTTAAACAGAGTGATGGTGCAACATGTCCACGCCTGACGAGATGCGCACGAAAAGGTGCAATCGCAGCCAACCATTGCGGCCCATAGTCATTGAGAAGAACAGAATGACGCACTTGCGGCGTGTCGCAGAGCCCCAATTTAGCAACTTGCGCTTTTGAAATAACATTTTGTTGCAAATTCAGAGACTTCAGAAAATGCAGTTGCACGATCGGGGCGCGTTTCTTTGCCTCCTGAGTCTGTTGTAGTCAGCCCTCAAAATATCGGCACAAAAGAGGATGAGCCGAATTATAAAATGTGAAAGGAAGACATTACTTTTTCAGTAAAATACCGTGATATAGCATCTTTTAAGTATCGATTACATAGGGGTATAAATTGTTCTAGATACGATAAATGAAGGTTGTTTTCTAACAGTCCCTCGGAAATGTTCAGCAGTTTTTTAGCTTTACAAACTCCCATACATGTACAAGTTTAAGCCCTCACACAGTCTAAATCCGAGCCCTTGCACCCATTTTGCTCTGAGTTTTTATCTGTGACGCCCTTGCTCTGATAAAACAGCAGGTCGTGACATCACGTGCGTCATCAAGCTCGCATTGGTCGACGTCAGCAGCATGGAGCCAAATGCGTCCAAGACGCTCGCATCATGGGGGAGGGCTGATTTCCTATTCTCACAAGACGCAATGCGAGCTTTTATTCAGGTTGCACACGTTTGTCTGTCTGGCCAGTGTGGAGGTATGGGGGAAAGTATCTTCTTCCTCAAGTTCAAACCAAGGAGCAACCGCAAAAGTATCCAGATGCACGCGAGAGAGTCGGACTGAATTATTCAGCAGTGGCGCGATGGTCGGCAAAGAGGCTCACTCTTGAAGTGCGCCATTCGGTGTCTTGTTCAGTTCAGACTGGAGACGCATGCCGGGCATCCGAGTGTCCCAACAGTGTTTGCGTCGTGCATGCAGTGTTGCTGCTACTGCTTGAACATGGTGAGAGAGAGAGAGAGTGAGAGGCCGGCATGCTGGCTCTTGCAAACTGTTAATCACCTCGGCAGCGCGACGATGACTTTCAAGTTGAGAAGAAAGTGGATGCTGATACTTGAAGCGGAGTGGGCACAGAACGTTGGCCCTCGGTGCAGAGAAAGCTGGCCACGAGCCATGAAGTGAAGTCATCTCTTGTTCTGCACGAAAGTTGTCTCGGAAACTAAAGGTGCGTGTGCAAGGAAAGTTAGTTAGCCAGCAGTCCGAACGGATCGATGGATGCCCAGTCAAGAGCTAACAAGTTCAGTGACGCACATGCAGCTTGACTTTCAGCGTTAGACTCTGCGTTGCGACTGAAGAAAGGTGCGCACAGGATGTGGCTCGTTGTGTACCTACTGTAGCAAGCACTCACTCACTCGCGTGGCTCTTCAGCAAATGGATGCATGCCACGTACTTTGGTATTCGCTCGCTCTCGTGCAGAGAAATGGTTCGTCGATCGCTTTTCTGCAAGCTTCTGCTTCAACTTGAAGCTCCGGTTCCCAAGCTGGAGATTCACGCCTGACCCGTCGCTATCGTGAATTGTTGTCCAGAGCTAGTGGAGATTATTTTGCCGATTGGTCCGCCGTTGTGTTGTGATTAAACTGCTTACCGAAACACTTCGATATGCGTGCTCCGGTATGCGTGCTCCGGTATGCGTGCTCCAGTATGCGTGCTCCGGAGCCGTTCAAACACTTCTTCCACGAGACTAAAGATGTAAGTCTCTACGATTGGATAAAACAAATCAAGAGAAATGATTTGATTGGATGATATCTCTAGTAAACATACCGATTGGCTGAAATTGCTGCCAAAACTGGAAAATCTGCACAGCTTAGATCTCTTCATGTCTGTTTCATGTTGGACGCGGATCGCTGTCCCTCGTTCTGGTTGAAGTGGCGCTCTCCTTTAGCCAACAAGCGCATTCATCCACACACATCCATCCACACAAACGCCTACGATGAGCTCTACGAAGACGCAGGCGATTACGCGCTTCCAGGCGATCTTCCGTGGCAGACGATGCCGAGAGATGCACGTCGACCGCGTGCGCAAGGGGCTGCGTGAGTTCTTTGTCTCTTTCGCTCTTCGCTGGCTTGATCATATGCTTGTACTAACGCGCTCTTGTCATCTTCAACATGACACAGCCTGGTCGCCGTTTGTGCCTGCGAAAATGGAGGCAGTGGCCAAGATGTTGGAGCTCGCAGCCTTGCAACCTGGGGAGACATTGCTGGACATCGGTAGTGGCGACGGGCGGGTTGTGATCTCCGCTGCAATGGCGCAGCCGAGTCTATGCCGAGCAATTGGCGTTGAGATTGACGCTACGCTCGTCGCGCTCTCACGGCGCAAAGTGGTGGAAGCTCAGCTAGAGAAGCAGATCGTGATCCTGCACGACGACTGGCTGCGCATCGACATGGCACACGCGGACGTCGTGATCCTGTTCTTCCTACCGCACGACGAGATCGCGGCCATGCTGCGGTGCAAGCTGCACCCGGGGACGCGTGTGATCACGTACGTCTTCCAGATCCGCGAGTGGGAGCCCGAGCGCGTCGAGACTACGGTACCATTCATGACGGACCACGGCGAATCGCTCATCTACATGTACCGCGTACCAGGAGCACTGTAGACTGGCTGCTAGCACTGACAGCACAAGAAAATGAGTCCTATGAGAATGAGAAGACATGTATTTTTACTATCACACGCTGCCTATTTTCAACGCTTCATGCTTTGCAACAGCGACGCCCAGTGATGTAAATCGTGGAGCTTCATCCCCCACTCCCACCTTGGGCTTCAGTCGAGCAGCTACTCCGAGCCAAGAAGCTCACATTACCACGATGGACACCGGGTACGGCATCTGCGGCCACAAGAACTCGTTCTCGACGGGCGTCAAGATCGGCAACTATGTCGAGGACCGCATTGGTATGGATCTGGCGCGAAAGAGCGTCTTGCACCCGATCAACAAGCTCACGGAGGCGTCCGCGAGCTTCATCAACCCGCACGACATGCACGACAAGTGTGCCAACGCGCCTAAGGAGAACCTGATCGAGCGCGGGATGCTGCGTCAAGGGCTGCCATACGGCCTCATCTTTGAACACGGCAAGCCCCACATCCCCACAGCCGAGGAGCTCTCCAAAAAGTACACGCCGACGTCGCTGGACTTCGGCAGTGGCCTCCCAGCGTCCGCGACGGCGTCGCTCAGCACCGAGGCCACGAAGTTCAAGGCGCTCGAGCAGAAGCGCATTCGCGAGGCGAGGGAGCTCAAGCACAGCTACGTGACGACGAACCAGTCGATCGTGCCGTTCACGAAAGCCAAGAAATAAGGACAATACACACAGAAGTAGACAGTAGCCTTACATCGCCACTTGCATAGAAGCTGAAGACACAATCATTTTCTCGCATTGAGCCAGTGTTACGTTCTCGAAGAACGTCTGCAATGCCTTGATGGTCACCTGGTTGTATTCTGTAAGCCTGGATCGTGCAAGTCTGCCTGGATCGACTGCAGTAGCTCTTCTGGGAAGTCGCACGTCGCCAGCAAGTCGACGAACTCTCTATGAGAATAAGGCAGTTGGTAATAACTCTCAGTCAAAGAGGTCCCTCTCTCCCTCTCAACACAGTCAAAAGCGAGTCAAGGTCACATGAACGCACCTGTCTTCATCCTTGCCACTTGTCAAAATCCTGTTGTCACCTGAGAGACTGTTGATCAGTCTCTGCGGAACTGAGGTCGCCGGCTCCAGCAACAGCTGATCGATGAGCTCTCTCCACTCCGACATGAAGCACGTCAGTGTACCGCGCTCCATGAGGTGCTGACACAGGGACAGTGCCAACGCCAGCCCTTCAGCTTTCATAACAATGTTCACACAACAATTCCCACACTGTCAGTCAATTGCACAGGCACTAGCCTTATCCATCAGGCTTACCGTTTGAAGTCCCGCGGCAGATATCGTCGACCAGAACCAGCGACTTCTCGGTCATGAACCTGAAGATCTTGCTCACTTCCACCATCTCGGTCATGAACGTCGAGTGGCCGAAGAACTGCTCGTCGTACGCGCCCGTGCGCAGAAAAATCGCGTCAAAGATTGGTAGTTCAGCCTCGTCACAGGGCACAAAGCACCCGATTTGGTTGAGCGTCGCGATGAGGCCGATCGTCTCGAGTGCGCAAGTGTTGTTGTTGCTGGTGAGCAGCAGGAACGTTTTGCTGTTGTTTTGAGAGAGCTTCACCTCGAGTTTGTGTCCACTGCGCTGTTGCTCATCGTCTTGGAACGGGTCGAAGGGGTTGACGAGCCTCAGAGTCCACTTATCAACATCAAGTTTCACCAACCGAGGCCGCACAAAGCCTTTCTTGCTAGACAAAGTCGAGAAACTCTGTAGTACATCCAGCTCTGCAACGATTTCCACCATCTGAGCCAGTGCATCACCCGTATTGGAGTGCAACATGTCGAATAATTGCTGGACGAGGTCGTCTTCCGCCTCTCGGTGCCGCTTTCTGAGTGTTTGCCACACTGCGCTGAGCTGGTCCAGGGAGTTGGATGAGAACAGGACGCCCGACGCTTTTGAAGTCCGCTGCACTGTGAGCAGTGAGCCGCTGTGCTGATGAACGCGGTGCCCGTCTTGTCTGGAGACTCGTAACAACACTCGCATCCCACGAAGACTAGCGCGGGTGTCATCCTCAAACTCAATTTTGATCCGTTCTGGGGGGAGACGTAGTACGGAAGCGATCTGGTAGCCATAGCCATGAGAAGGAAGTTCAAGATGATAAGCTGCATCACCACATAAAACTCGAGAGTACTTACATGGTTCTTCGCGCGGTCGATGTCGCTCTCGCACTGCCGTATCCACGCTTGTATCTCCCATAGCTGCGCTCCTCGCTGCACATGCTCCGAGGCCTCGGGTTTATCACTTGAGGACGAGATGGATGTACAGATGGTGTCGCTGACAGCCGTGCAGAAGCTGGATAAGTGTGCTGCCCACAGCTCCTGGAGAGGTGATACGAACTCCATGCAAAGTAGCTTTTCATCCTCTGTACCTAGTTGTCTCTCACTACGCGCTTCCAGTAACACCGAGAGCTGACGCAACCAGACCCCAAGAAGCTCGAAGTCCTGTCATATCAGTCGCACCATCAGCAAACCAGAATCAGGTCAGCGTGTTGAACTCTGTTGCTGTTGCTGAAATTCGGGTTGATTGAAGACGGCGAGTACCTGGAATGAAAGTTCGCTTAAAAGTAGCTTTGCACCTCTGGACCTTCGTCCTGGACGAACAAACTTCTCCAGCTGCGTTTCAAGTGATCGAAAATGACTGAAGATCCCCGACAGATATCGCTCCATCCAGCCATTTGGAGTAGGCAAACTTGAGACCGAAGTCAGCGCTGTGACCAAGCTGTGGCGCTGTCGCACAATGTGTGAGTCCACGCTCGGTCGCTCGATCGTCTGGTACACAGAGCACAAAGTCAGTAACCTTTCATTAGTAGGAAGAACTGCAGCCAAAGCTAAAGTCAACTCTCACCTGAGCGAGTCGCTTTCGGCCTGCTTTCGTGCAGCAGAGTGGGCTCAACATCTTGAAGATGGAGGAACTTTGTCGCGGAGACGGCGATGTGAAGGCAGCCTTCGCTGCCGGGTTCAGTCTGTCGACGTCGACGCAATGAAACAAATGCGGTAATGAGTCTCAACGTCAGTACCAGAAACCAAAAGAGATCCACTCACCTCATGTGTGGGGTAATCTCCTCAGTGTGGAACTGTAGCTCAAATGCGCACTCGTACTTGGTCTCCTCGTACAATCCCCACTGAGTCATCACGTGGTGAAAGCCACGGAGAAGCTCCTCATGCCGATGGGGAAACTCCGCTTTCCAGGCCCGCAGCACGTTTGGTCTCTTGAGCAGACGCCCGATGTGCAGTTCGATCTCTTCTCGCATTTCTACAGTTAGTGGCTCACTTCCATCGATAAGTTGCATATGACCAACTCCTTGCAGGCTCTGCAACGCTCGAGCCTGAGTCTCGAACTGCGCCAGCCACGACACATGCACGTCTCCTGGAACTCCAGTTCGGCTCTGGTCGTCATTTGCTGCTTCAGTTGACTCTCGCCACCAGCGCAGCTGCTGCAGCAGATTTGCCACTTGCGAGACGATACCAGGGCTTTGACAAGCTCCGTTGCTGCTGCTGTTGCCGCAGCTAAGCTGTTGATCAGCGCATGGCGGCTCTGACAACAAGTAGCAGTGCATCTCGAGCGCAGCGGTGTCCACAACACACGCCACTGCGTCCTGCACACATGTAGACACTGGTTCTGCTGATTCAGCGGTGTCGCTGTGAGTCTCAACCGCTGCGACTGCAACAAGACGCGTTGGTGTTGGCATTTCGAATTGGCTTCTTTTGTGATTTGTGACTCAAATGACAGTGCTCACTCGCTTTAGTGGCAGCTCTTGATTCGCTTGTATTTAGTGACATTCCAATCATTGCACCGACAGACATCGAGATACCATCATGCCAATCAGACTTCGCTCTCACGCTCGTTCGCTTATCACCTCTGCTCCTATTCAAGTTTCATCATCGTCGCTGTCTGCTTAGCCACACTCAGGATCTCCGTCTCCCACACACCTGAAACTGAACTAGAGCAGGTGCTGCAGCTCGATCTCGTGCTTGGCGAGCTCGCGGAGCATGGGCTCGTCAAAGTACTTGCTCACGTTCACGTCTTCGCTGAGGCCCTTGCGGCGACGCGTCTTGATCATGAACTCGCGCGCAAGGTCGTTCACAGGTGCCGGCTCGAGCGGACGAAGCACAACGCTCGTGTCCAGCGGGTCGCCAGGGACGACGGCCCAGTGGTCAAACACCTGCGTGATGAACGCTTGGCCCTGAGTGAATACGCGCAGATCTGTCTCCAAACCAAACGACTCGATCACAGGCACGAAGCCGCGCACAGTGTACAGTGGGGAGCCCGCCTTGGGCGCGTCGTGCGTGATATGGCCACGACGGCGACTCAGCACCTGGTAGAGCGACGACACCGTGTCTGCTGGGCACTGGATCTCGATCGAGTAGATCGGCTCCAAGATGCGGGGCGTCGCGGTCAGGAACGCCGAGTACGCCACGCGGCGCGCAGTCGGGATCACCTGTCCACCACCGCGGTGGATCATGTCCGACGCGATCGTGGCGTCGAGGATCTTGATCTTCGTGTTGCGAATCGGCTCGTCACAGAGCGGACCCTCGCGACAACTCCACTGGAAACCCTGGACGATGCTGTCCTTGATCTGCGCAAGCGACTTCTTGTTTACTTCGGTCGACAGTGTGTCGTCGAGAAGCACGTTCGGACCGTTGCTCTCGGGCCCGAATGCCCACACGGACCGTGCGGCGAGCACGTCCCAGTTGTACTTGGACTGAAAGAAGCCAGCGATATCCTTTCGGTCCATCTACAGAACACAATGTAGAAGCGAAATGAGCATGGGATCGTACCCAGCGTTACCATCTACAGACAACACTTACATCGAGCTTGATCACGCCCGACTCAATATCCTGAGCCAGGCCGTTGTCGAGCGGCTCAGCGATCATCGTGAGCTTGTTCTTGCGGTTCGGAGTCTCAGCAAAGCACCTGAACAAACGAAAGCACAGCCATCAGAATTAAGGAGCCAGCCATCAACAGTATGGCAGGTGCACTCAACAACAAGAATACTCACTGCACAGACGACGTCTCAGCCACCGTCTCACAGAATGCGACCACAGGGTCCGCGACCTTGATCTCGATCTCCGCGTACATGCGACGCAGGTCATGCAGGATGCAGTCGCTCGCGAGCTCGCCCGTGCACAAAATCACGTGCTCGCCGCTCTCCTCCACCTTTGTGCGTACAAGCGGGTAGCTCTTGCTGATCTTTCGCAGACCCTCGAGCATCTTCGGCAATTCGGCTGGGTTCAGTGGCTCGACCGCCAGCTTCATGGTCGCAGTCGTGCCAAACGATTTCTGAATTGGCTGGAAGATCCCAACCTCGTCGTCCTGAAGCAGGTCCTCATCTGCGTCCGTGATCGTCGCGCTCTTCGTGATGGAGGCATCGATGCCCTCGAGCATGACCCAGTTACCAGCTGGAACCCGGTTCACCTCGATCTTGTAGCGACCCTGCGAGATGCACGTGCCCTCCACGGTTCTACCACTCATGTCTTCGTCGTCCTCTGCGCTGTACGCGTCTCCCAACACTGTGACCTTCTGGTTCTGACGGACTTCGCCCGAGTACACGCGTCCGAATGCGCTGAATGTCGTCCCATCCGGCGATGAGTACAGTTTCACAATATTGATCATCAGCGGCGCCTTCGGGTCGCACGCCAGCATGCCCTTGACGATCGAGAGCTCCTTGGCCTGGTTGCCAGAGTACAGCGTCTCCACCTTGGTCTTGGCGGTCTCCAGTGGCGACGGCACGTGGCGCACGACCATGTCCACGAAGCCCGTCGCGGCGTTGCCGACAAACTGCGCGAGCACGAGCTTCAACAGCGGACGCGGGTTGAGATTCAGCTCCTCCTTGCGCAGGCGAATGCCCATGGATCGCAGCGACTGCGCCAGCTGCTGCGGGTCCTCACCGAGCACCTTCGAGTAGATCTTGTACAGCGGCTCGAGGATGAAGAGCACGAACGACCGCGGGGCGTTCTCGTACGGCTACAAACAGAGAATGAATCAAACGTACAAGAGATGGTGAGAACGTGGATCCAAAACAACAGGCGCCGACTAACCGAGTAAAACACTCACCACTTTCTTCTTGAACGTCCGCGTCTGTGGGCTGTAGTACTTGTCGCCCCACAGTCGCGGCGCGAGATCGGCGGCCGAAATGCCTGGGTGCGTCTCCGCGTACAGCTGCGCGAAGGACTCGAGCGTGAAGCTCCAGCCGTGCTGGCCGGAGGAGAAGCAGACGTTGCCGAGCTCTGGCGACAGACGCGGCTGCTCGTATCCCGCGGGGCTGTTGGCTTCGATGATCGCGTTCACTTCTTCGATGGTGTGCAGTAGCTTGAAGTACGCGTCAACAGGCGGAAGCTTGAGCTCGATGATCAGCCGGTCCACCTTGTTGATCACCAGCAGCAGCGGCACGTGCGCCTTGAGCGCAGTCTTGACGAGGCGCTCCGTCTGTTCACAAGCAAGGAACAATTAACGAACAAGGTGGTCAGTGAGCCTCCCTGCGTTTCTTCACGATCTTAACATCACAAGCAAAAAGCTCAACTTACGTTCATCATGATGCCCTCGATGGCATCGACGATCAACACGGCACCGTCGGAAATCTGCAGTGCGGTCGTGGACTCGTCGGAGAAGTTCACGTGGCCCGGGCAGTCAATCAGGTTCACGAGGTAGTGCTTGCCACGCGACGACGGCAGCACGAGCGACACGGGTGTGCTCTTGATGCTCACCTTGCGCTCCTGCTCGTCCTTGCGCGTGTCCGTGTAGCGGCGCTCCTTGGACGGATCCCACTTGTCCACGTGCGTTTGCTGCACGAGCAGGTCCGTGAACAGCGTTTTGCCATGGTGAAGGTCGCCGATAACCGCGACGTGTCGGATAAGCTGCGGGTGGTCCATGAGCGACGTCATGAACTCGGTCGAGTACGTGGTCTTGGGGATCTCTTTTTCGAGCACCGAGAACGACTTGATCTTCACGGGCTCGATGATCGGCGTCTCGATCGTCTGCGCGTCCTCCTCCATCACGAGCGTCTCTGCGTCGCCGTATACTTCGTGCGCGTCCGGGTAGTACTTCTTGTCCTCGTGCAGCACGATCGCGTTGTCGTCCTCCATCTCCGAGTTGTGCAGCACCATCGAGTCCACGCCACGCGCGGTTTCTATGGTATATATACGCACACACGTGTTAACATTATACGCATCTTCATGAAGAAGTATTACCAGCAATCGACTCACCGAGGTCTTCAGGGTCGTAGCCATACTTCTGGCGGTCCTGTTGCAGCGAAACGAGAGACACGTTCATGAGATCCAGTTAGTAAGGAAGCACAGGCACACTACACAAACTGACAGCATCACCGTCCTGCTAGATGTGTGCAAAACACACACACACACACACATGCATACACTACTAACTCACAGGGGATAGCACGCACCTCGTCGCCGTCTTCGTCGTCGCTATCGTCGCCACGGCCACGGCCGCCTCCGTTCTCGCTACGCTCCGACTCGGACTCGGAGCCGGACTCCTCTTCGTCGCTGCTGCGCAGCTCCGGGCCGATGTAGTTTCCGAACTCGTCGTAGAGAGACTCTTCCATGGCGGCTGTAGGCGTATGCAGTGGGGAGGATCGCTTCGTTCGCCTCTTTTCCGCCTTGGTTGCTTTTGCAAGCGCTTTCGATCGCTGCGGCCAATGGCGCGCGCAGAGGAAAGGAAAAATGGTGTGACCACACCATTTTCTAATCAACATCTGATCTGAGTCTGAGTAAATCTGATGAATGCATCTGAATCTGGGATAAATACTCCCGTTTACTATTGGAGTCGCCTTTTGCAAATTTTACTATCGGAAACGCCTATTGCAGCCAGTAGAAGCGATGGCCGGCGTCGATCCTGAGTGGCCTTCAATCGTCGAGAGGCTGAGCACATACTCTCTGACGAGCGCTGGACACCACCACACGCTCGCTGGCGGCATGAAGCCCAGGTTCCAGGACGTCATGGACACGATTTTGTTGGCAAAGGCTACCCTTCAAAGAAGAAGTGAGACTCCTCCATCGCGAAAGCTAAATCCGGCCGCCAGAAGTGATTCAAAGGTCGGAGGTACTCTGCACAACCATCACGATATCCACTCCCTGCGATCTGAAGCAAAGAAACCTCCGATGCCGAGTTTCGCTTCGATTTCGCCTTCGCACCCTTCTCCTCGAGACTGCTTTGTGCGATACTGGACACTGTCTTTGAGGCGACGGAGATGGCACTGGCGATCGAGGTTTTCCGTGACGATGACTCGTTTTTGCTGTTCAGGTCAGCTCTGGCGTTTGAAGCGAGGTGCCAGACGTGCACCGAGCCGTCGATCGCTGCTGAGACCAGAGTCGAGCCATTCCCACTCACTACAAGCGACGAGATGATCGTGTCGTGCGCGTTCGGGATCTCACAGACGAGTTCGCGGCCGGTCTCTTCGTGCAGCTTCCAGAAGAAGATTCGCCCATTCGTCGTCCCTCCAACAGCGTATTCGCCATCACTCTCAAAGCATCTGAAGCGTAATCAAAACCACGAATAATAGCATAATCAGACCCATGTATGCCTCCCACTTTCCTGCATGATAGCGAACACCAACGTACCTGACTTGACCTGGCGCTCGCACGTCCATGCTGAAGAGCTGCTCGGCCTGGAGGTTGAACTGCATCAGCTCGTTCTCCATCGTGATGCACACGTACGAATTGCTGTCGGACGCAAAGGAGACTGAGGACACGTCGCCGCGACGAATTGGACTCACGAACACGTCGCTGAGGAACGCTGGTGCGTTCAAGTTGAATAAATACACGTGCCCATTCCGCGTCCCAGCTACACCGAAGGATCCATTCGGACTCGTGTCCAGACACAGAACCGATTCTTCACACTCCGTGAACGTGCACACGGGTGATGCCATGATGAACGTTGGGGTATACCGCCAGAGCTTGACGGTCGAGTCCCACGAACTTGTCAGGAATCGGTTACCGACGATGCAGATCGCAGAGATGCCGTCCGAGTGGGCAAACACCTTGTCCATCTCGTGGCCAGTGCGCGTCGAGTACATGTACACGCAGTTGTCCCAGCAGCCAACCAAGATGATTCGTTCGTCAGGAGACACGTCGCAGCAGGATAGCGCAAACCTGCACGACAGCGTCTGGCGAACAGCTCCATCCGCGATCTTGGAAATCTTCAGACTGCTGTCCTTACATGCAGTGAACAGCGTCGTGTCGTCTCTTGATAGCACTGCGGACGTGATCTCTCCAGCATGTAGAGAGTAAGATAGCGACTCTGTCCAGCTCCAACTACCCAGCATCTCCGGACCGGTCTTCATCTTGTGCTTCCAGTTCCACTTCTTCGTAGGTTTCCCACCACCACCCATGCCGTTCCATAGATGAGATGAGAACTCAATTGCTTTTGGTACTCCTTCCCACGGAGCTTGGAAGCACATCAGACTCATACCAGGTTGGAAAGAACGACGGGGCTTCAATGGGACGAGCTGCTCGTCGTCCGAATCGTCTTCGTTGAAGAACGCGAGTGATGTCATCTCGACTGTTCTCCGTCCTCGATACCGCACTCGAATACCATCGGGAGGTGGATACGTGAGTCGCCGGACTCGCTGCTGGCGTACCCGAGGTGATGGTAGCAGATCTGGCGTTGCGATCTCGATCTTGCTTTCGTTCTCGTTTCGAGACGGATGCGGCGTCGAGAAGAGAAGCTTCGGCGTCTGGCCAAACTCCTGGATCTGGGACTCGAGCGAGCACTTCTCCATTGGATCGGTCACGCTCTCGAGTTCGACGGAGCCCTCGTAGGATAGATAGTAAAACACTGCCAAGGCATGAGATACAGCACCACGGTATTAGCTTAAAAGCGAGATAGCAACTGCACACACCACGGACAAGGCGGTTGGTTGGCACTCACAATTGTCAGCTCTGATCGCCTCGTCGCCCTGCTGCTTGTACCCAAAGATGAGGTCGATCCACTCGTGCAGGTGCTCGGACACATAGTCACTCTCAAGCGCTTCGCGGTTCTTCCTGACAAACTCCTGCGGATTTCTATTCGCCCACGGTGGGAGCTCGACGTCGTCGACACGATTCAGACTCTGCGTTGTTCCGAGGTCGAGATGCTGTGAATTGCGCAGCCACTCCTCTGGTGGTACTGACATGTCGAAGAACTCGGGTATCAGCTCCTTCAGGTCGGTCTGGTTCGTCACACAGCCTTGCCACGCCACGTCGATGCTTCGAAATAGTCGATCCGGCGCATCAAACTTCCCGTTCTGCAGACACAGCATGAACTGAGGGGCCATGCGCACCAAGTAGTACAGGACGTACCCAGGTGTCGAGTAATGTGTACCGTACAGAAATGGTGGCGGCATCCCTTCCGCTTCCTCGCCTCGCGGCATGATCTCGTACCGCATCTTGAAATACTCAAGTCGCTCTGCATTCAGCGCGCCGATCGGCTTTGAGAGATCTCGATACACGTCCGGATCAGACAGATCGAGACTTGAGCTGGTGTAGTCGCTCAGGATCCACGGAAACACGGGGTACTGCGTCAGATCGTTCCGCGTGCGACCCGCAGCGTTGTTCAGAAACTGCAGGTACTCGAAGTTCGAGATCTCGCGCTGCTGCCACTTGCGCATCATCAACTCCAGGTCTTCGCGTCGGCAGTGCTGAAGGTCGGGCTGGTCGACCATCATCGCGTAAATGTCATCACGCGCCTGAGATGACTTGAACGAGAAGAAGAAGCTCTCGCCCGACTTTAGGTAAATCTCGAGCCCTGTCTGTCGTAGCAGGTAACGTCGCTTGAAGATGCGTTCAATGTGTGCGTATTCCCAGTTCAGCACCGGATCCAGAACGTTGTTCAGCTGCGCAGGTTGAAAGTAGAGCCTAGCGCATGCAACAAATGATTAAGTCTGATCAACACTGTTGAATCATTCACTAGTGCTGTACGCACCGCAGATTAGTAAGCATGAGGCAGCCTGGGTACTTGAGTAGCGGCTCGACGCGGTCGACGAGCTCAGGCGCCGACAGCAGTAGCTTTTCTCGAAAATCGACGAGCAGACTCGCGTCGAACTCATCCGTCATGCGCGGTACGAGCACGGTCGCGAGCAGGTTCTCTTCGTCGACCTTGTTCATCGACCTTCGCGGCAGCTTGGCCACTTCATAAATAATGTGGATGCTCGCGAGGAACGCATCCAGTCGTGAGTACAGCAGGGTGAATATGTACTTGGACGGTGTGTTGCTGTTTGTTGGGTCACTTGTAGTAGTGTCCTTGTACACGTACGGGTGATCAATGCCGCGCTCTTTCATCTCGACCACTATCTTCGTCTGAAACGTCAGGTACATACTCTCGATTGACGCGCTCACGTAGCTGCTGGCGATCGGCAGCTGTTCCGAGTACTCGACGAAGCACTCGGCGCATGGCTCCATGGTCATTGCGCGAAACGGGAAGCGCAAGATCGGCATCTGGATGTCCTGCGGCACGAAGAAGAACCCGCGCGTGCATACTTTCAGGCGGCCCTGCGCTTTTCTGTATAGTGGCGTATATATCATCGACAACCTTAGTTCAAATGAGCAATGTCTATGCAAGCTACTATATAATGATGCGCACCTGTGGGTGCTCAACACAGGCTCCAGGTACCGGAAGACGCCGAAATCCTACATAGACAAAGCAAACGAGGGCAACAAGACAATACACAAATGACTCATCGCATACAACAACACCCTACACTGCATAGAGCCAATTGCACTACACGTATACTTATGCGTACATCAAGGAAGTACTCGCCGTCTTCCAGCAGCAGCAGGCTAAAACGTGTGCTCTGCGCGCTCTTGAGCGCCGACGCTCCCGCGCGGCTCGAGTACATCGCTCACTCGCGTGACACTACGTGTCGTTCAGCACTCAGGTGCAGAGAGCGAGCGAGAGACACAGAGCGAGCGCGTGGGTCTAGCAGTAGGTACCACGCAGTAAGATCTGCAGCAGATGCGGTAGTCGTAGGTGCGTCGCGCCCTTGAGCTCGCAGGCGCGCGCGCGCGCCGCAGTTAGTTGCTGCTGAGCTGTGGCGTGTTTGCTTTTCGCCGAAAAAGCGGTTCTTGGCTTTAGTCGAAACGTAAAATGGTTACAGCAACTGCAAATAAAGTCGCCGGAGCGCTGCTATTTGGTCCAAAATGCTCAGGAATTCAAGACAACATCTACTGTCAAAAAAGACGTTTGACTTGCTTTCAGTATGGGTTTGACTCAGCTGACGCCAAATTCAGCGGCCACCACAACCAGGCGGTATTCGACTTGATCGCCTTTGGTGAGCAAAGAAGGGTGTGAGGCATTTCGGAATTGTGTCACCGACTCCTGGTGAAGGTGTGTAGTGCAATGGCTGTGTAACCTCTTGCTACAGCTCTTCAAACTCTCTCAGTGTCGAAACGAACACATTTTGCACCCTCACTACTGTTTTCGAGGACTAGAAGAAAAAGCTTCGACACACACAAAGCGTCACGCATTTATTAGTTTGAGGTTGGCACATCATCGCTCACTGGCAAGCAGGCACTCTAGAGTCTGAACATACTCATGGCTCTCCTCTCACCCCTGCTTCGAAACACAAGCCCACACATCTTGTCATGGTGCGTGTCGAGATGAAGGAGACGCTCTCAATGTCAGCAAAGTCCCCAGGAGGTATGAAACCCCACCGTCAAACTCGATTACTCGATTCAGGTAGAAGGCGACCTACTGCGACAAAATGCACATGTACCGCGGCGACGTGTGTTTCTGCATGTTTCAAGAGGGGCCTCATGGATGGAAAGTATAGTTCAAAATCATAGCGGAGCCAGTGTGCCGCATCCTGAAAGCCTGTCCAGCTTTGGAAGAGCTTCACGTTCTGATCACGACCACAATTGGCCTCACTCCCGCTTGCTGGAGTGCTGCGTCGATGACAGCTTCTATACTTCGATAGCCAAGAGCTGTCCTCGCTTGAGGAAGCTGGTCATCTACGAGAATGACCTCGAACACTACAAAGAGTCACCTCTTGAAGTCACCGACGTGGGTCTCGTCGCGATCTCCAAACTCCCGTTGCTTTGTTCAATTGGATTGAAGCAGACGAAATGCACAGTCTATGGAATCCTGGCGCTGGCCATGAGTGCTCCAGACCCAGACTTCCGGCAGCGCATGTTGTTGCTCACTGATATCGTGAATCCTGAAGTTGATTCCGACGATGAAGACGAAATTGAAGCTGAAGCTGCCGGCAGCAAGTTCTGGTACTTTGACCTTGTGCTAGAGCTCATCGAGTCGCTTATCACGCAGTCTACAGAGAATTTTCTCGGCCGCGTCTTCGACTTAGAGATCATCTCTGCAAGGTAGGCTCTCTGTGCCGGACCGCAAAGCAACTCAAGACAAACTGATGGAGCTTGATGACAAACCGTGTAAATAGCATTCGGAGCTTGTCACTGTCTACTCGAATCAGCATCACAACTTCAAGGTTGTGCCGGAATGTCTGCATCAGGCCGTCAGCATCAGCTTCGACTCCCCTCAACGACTCGAGCAGTCCCTGCTCGGATGCTTTGAGACCGAGTGGATCCGAAGCTGATACTGACCATCGACCGAGTCAGTGGGTTGCCTCAATACTCGTTACCGAAACTCAAAACCTAGCCGATCGAAAATTAATACACTCACAATTCAGTTCTCTTCCTGAAACTAAACGAGTTAGCTAGCTAGACTGTGATCGCTGACTCAATGACGAGACAAACGCCACGCTCCTCACGTTCTCGATCTGCATCGGGACTTTCTTTGTCTTCCTGGTCTGGCTGCAGAAGAACACCTTAATGCCTGGGTGCTGCACTGCCATCTCCGCCCCCAAGTCAAGCAGCGTGCGTCTCACGGCTTCTTTGTAGCGCACTTCTCTCACGCCTTGAACGATGAGCTCCAGCTTGAACCGGTGTTTGGCAAGCGAGTGCGTGGGCTGAGCTAGCATCACAGTCATCAGCTCTGTCAACACATCGTAGAATTGCACCGTGTGCTCGCGTGCTGCGCTGCCGGCGTTGACGACAACGTGTCGCTTGTCACGTGGACTCGGATTTTGCTGCACCAGTGCCAGGATTCCATGCGCCGAGCATCGAGTTTGCTTCAGCTTGATACTGTGCAGCCTAGACAGCCTGGCGATTGCGAAGAGCCCCTCGTCGGTGACGTTGGCGATCACCGTCTCTCGGCCGACCATGTCCACCTCGTCGATCGTGAGTCTCCTGAGCTCAGGGCAGCACTCGGCAATGAAGTGGAGAAAGTCGTCGTTGATGCGATCTTGCAGCCACACGGTGCGATACAAGCGCCTGTTAAACAGCACGTGGAGCTCTTCGAGCGCCGCACAAGCTGAAAACACTCGCGCCACGGACTCACCTGTGAAGTCGAACCCTCCGGGGCGATAGTACTCACCCGAAATCAGGAAATCGCTGAAGTAGTCATCATTCCCGCACGTGAGCCTCATTTTCTTGAGCTTTGGTTTAGGGAAAAGCGAAAAGACCTCCATAAAATCCCGATCGAACGGCGCGACGAACCAGTTGAACTCGCGGAGGTTCACGCAAGATCTGCAGAAGTTCGTCCACGTCTCCAAACTGCAGAACCAGATCTCGTCGCAGCGCAGGTCGCCTTCGTCCACGTACGTAGCCTTCCAGCCATCTAGGTACTCGATGTTGGGGCAGAACTGCGCGACAGCCGTGAGGAACTGCTCGGAGCGCTGCTGGAGGCCAAAGTTCGAGTCACTGAAGATGTGGCGTTTGGGCACCGTCAGCTGTACGAGGCCGCGCTTGGAGCCGAGCTTGTACCACCTCTCGAGAGCCTGGTAGAGACTGTTGATCACATCTGCTGGATCCAAATGACGGTCGTCGACGCCCAGGCCAGTTGCTGGCAGCACCAGCGCTTGGAGGTTAAGGCATTGCGTTGAGGCGGTGTCCAGGATCCGACCAATATGAGTACTATTGAGCGGCATGGCCGAGAGATCCAGGCGCAGCAGCTTCCTGCAACCACTAAACACGTGATGCCAGTCAATTTGCACATCTTCGAGCAACTGGAACATCTTGAACGCCTCTTGCATCAGGAAGAAGCCGTCGAAAGGGCCTTTGACCCCGGTCACGACCTTGAGTTCCAGCAGTGAGTCACTCTTCGCAGCGAGTTCCTCACAGAGCACGTTCAATATTGCGTCTCTGTCAACCTGGGAATCAAAAAGAGACCGGAGTGTGAGCGTGTGCGTGGCCGCGTGGTGCATGCTCTCCATCTCGCGCATGAGCTGGTACCATCCACGCGAGAGCAGCGCCAGCTGCGGCAGGCTGCGCGCGATGCACTGTGGACTGCAGGGCACGCACTGCGCGGCGTCGTCCTCACTGCTGACGCCAGCGGCCGCGAAGGAGGCGATCGTGCACACGAGCTGCTGCGGGAGCGAGCTGATGGCGTCCATAGGGAGAGAGAAGAGAGAGACTGTTGGCCTCCCTGTTGCTGCTGGTCTTGTTGCCCTTTGGTGCAAATCAGCAAATGCTGATGAAGCCAGCGGGAAGTTGCACTTTGACAGTGGGTTATCCGTCACACAAATCACACACAAATCAAAAATCAAAAATCGTGCTGTGTAGTTACCATCTAGTGTACGTGAACCAGTCCTCTTCTTCATTGTCTGTGATGTCCTGGACGCCAAGCAACCACTCTCGGTCCTGCGCTGGAGCACCCAACTCGATCTTATCCAAACACAGACACAGACAATGGAGACAATGTTAGATCTCAACAGGCAGACATCCAGGACTGGCTTTGACAGGGGTAAACTCACCTTTGCACATGTAATGAGATGCACACCGGTTTTCTAGCGACTCATGTGCACTTGCGAAGTATGACAGCAGGCTATTCAACAATGAGGGGATGTCGTGTCGTTCCCGACAGTGTACGTTGCTGCAGTGACGCATAGGCTCACACCGCCTCATGCACCCAGCATCTGGAAACACAAGAACCTCCGTGACTGTCACATGTGCTTCGTGTTGAATGCGGTGAAGCTCATCATGAGTCTGCCCGATCTTGTGCTCTAGAGTGGCGCGATCGCTCCACACGGCGAGCCGTCAAGTCTCAAAGTTGGCTCGCATGCGTTGCTCTTCGGCTCGCATGCGTTGCTCTTCGGCTCGCATGCGCTGCTCTTCGGCTCGCTCTCCTCTCGCTTCTTGTCGCTCAGCCTCATTAATCTGCCATTGCGTAGTGCGTCAAGCCTCAAACCTCGTGCATATGTTCTGCTCTCTTTATCTTTCCTTGCGTATCTGCTCGATCCAGTCTGCTCTCTCTTGCGAGGCCGCGCTCCTCCAGTCGGGATGCTCGTGCTGCTCGGTCGCTCGTTCTTCTTGTATTTGTTGGCGCCAACGAGAGTGTGCCTCGCGCTCCTGCGTGCACCATGCTGCGTAATCCTCTTTCGTTTTCTGCATATCTTGAAGCGCTGTCTGCCGTCGCAATTCTCTCTCTCTCTCTCTCTCTCTCTCTCTCTCTCGCTCGCTCGCTCTCTGAGCCAAACGATATTTCCCAATCCGCTTAGAGTTCCAGTAGACACACCTGTCGATTCTGGGTGCCCATCTGCTGCCTCGATGAAGGTACTGAACGTGCAAGCAGCGCGGCATGCTGTCAAAGCACCACCATAGCTCGGGAAGTGAAGAGTGAGTTGTAGCGGTTGGAGCAGATGCAGCAGAAGCAAGAGTTGAGGTGTCGGAGTTGGAGGAGTAGTCGGAGTAGCTAGAGCACGGGTAGAAGAAGCTACCGCAGATGTAATTGCTGCGGCAGTGGCATTAGCATTGGCACGGGCAAGAGCTCAAGCACGAGCTCGGGCACGAGTAGAGGCAGCAGCTGCCGTTGCAACCATGTCAACTGGAACACTGTTTGTGGTGGTGGTGGTCTTACTGGAGGCTTTGAGTCTTGCCTTCCGCCTGTAGTTCTGCCGCTCAATGTGATGCATGTTGGTGGGCTTGGCGTAGGCGTAAAGCTCTACATTAGCAATATTCTAATATAGGTACATATCCGAAAGCCGCACTTCACAAAGGCACGGCGCAATAGCTCATAACAATGAGCGATACACTTGAGCCGCTCATTATTGTAATGATGAGCGACACAGACGACGACGTGGAGCGGCGCGAGAGCGACGACCGCCGAGCGAGTAAGCGGCAGAAGACATCTCATGACGCAGCGTCACATGCAGCAGTAACATCAGCACCAGCTGTAATAGCGATCGCTGATGGTACGCTCACAGAGAGCCTCAGCGAGGCGCTCTCTGCTACGCCATTGCCATCGCAGCCACCGCTGCTGGACATCCCACGCCCCGTTCTCAGCCATATATTCTCGTTCGTGGGGCACGTAAGCTGCTTCACGTACGTTCCCTTCGGTCCAGCAAATCTCTATGATGAGCTCCCGAATCTCGCGCTGACGTGCTCAACGTGGAACGAGATTGCGAGCGAGTTCCGTAAAGAGCTTCGCGCCATCACGACGGCCATCAAGTTCGTCTCGGACGACAAGAGCGATCTCGATGCAATCTACGAAGACCTTGAGGCTCGTGGCGCCAAGCTGCTTGAAGTCGAGCTGCACATGGGGAAACCGCAGTCGCGTGGGATGTTCAAGCTCAAGAAGAAGCTACGGCCGCTGAGCAAGCTTGACGCGCTCTGTGTCGACTGGGATCGGATCTTCAGGGCCTGCCCAAGTCTGTTGCGGCTCAGCCTCGTGCATATGCCACTTGATACGGTTCATGTTGGCAAGATCCTTCAAGCAGCGTCCAGCCACTGTCGTGAGCTCGAGGCGCTACTCTTACCGATCGGAGAGCTGAACCCAGACGACGAGTCTGGCATGATCCTGCGCACTGCGAACTCGATCTACAGCGCACTTGAAAGATGGTATATAGGTGGCTCAAAGGGCGGACTGAGGCAGCTCCTTGTTGCAAAGCACCACAGTGTTGAGGACGACGATCTGCAGGCTCGCTCAGACGAGTTCATCGGCGCTGTTGCTGCGTTTTGTCCCAAAATCGAGTACCTGGACGGCTGGAAGGTCACGTACTCGGACGCGAACGGCCTCTCGTGCGACGAGATGTGGTTTTGCTCACTCGAGACCTGGAAGCTCTTCTGTAAGAACTGCGTGCACATTCGGGAGTTCAACTGGTTCACAGCGCCGTTTGACGACGATTTCCTGCGAGAATTCGCGAGATACCCGAAGCTCAACCTGAAGAAAATGACGATCGCGGCCGGCGGGGATGGCGTGTACCACCCAGCGTTCTCTGACGGGAGCTACCATCGGATCGGAGGTTTCCAGTTCTCCATACAGTCCGCCATCGCGATCCTGACTGCCTGTCCAGCACTGGAAGAGCTCCACGTGCTGCTCGAGGGCTTCCGGTCGCAGTCCAAGCTCTTCAAGAAGCTTTTGAACGACGAATTCCTGAAAGCGGTCGCAGATCGTTGTCCAAAGTTGAAGAAATTGGTGATCAACGAGGTCATCGGCACGCATTTTGAGAAGCCTCTGCCTCGAGTGACGGATCTTGGGCTGCTCTCGATCTCGAAAATGCCACAGCTCGAACACATCGCGCTCATGCAGACGCTCACGACCACCAACGGGATTCTCCAGCTAGTTGACAATGCCAAGTGCGCGCGGAGGGTCATCCTCAAGGTCGGGAGTGCCTCTGCTGAGCCTCACTTGGAGTACTTTAGCGTCCTCTGTGAGCTCATGGCAGTGTTTGTGGCTCGCTCAACAGAAAGCTTTTTGAATCGGCCATTCGAACTGCAGTTGGATATACACGAAGAGCGCAAGGTGATCACCAAGCAGGACTCACTCAAAGCCAAGCTAACTGAACTGCTGAACCAAATGCGCAGCAAACACGCAGGAATCGCTGTGTACTTTTGCGAGTGGCGCGAGAAACTCGAGCGCGTGAGCGACGACCTCAACAAACTAGAGAGTGTCGTGTTCATCTCACCCGCGACAGCGGAAGTGTCCGAAGGCCCAGATTTTGAAACGCAGTGGTTGTAGAAGAATAAGTCTGTGAATGTAGTGAAATAAGCGAGCAACACGGTTCATGTGATAACAGCTCAAGCCAGCAAACAACGTTCTACTCTGCAGAACCAAAGAGATTGAAAACAAACGCTCTTCACTCACAATGGTGTCAGGAGGTGCACCCAGTATCGCGAAGTATTAACGAGTGCAAAATCTTTTCGCTGACCAAAAACATCCTCGTCAGCTGGCACATTTTTATTTAGCATCAACGACTGATGGTTGTCGTTGGTGTGGCTCCACAAGTCCACTTGGTGGGTTCGAGTCCATCGACAGCCAACAAACACGGCAAGGAACGACAGCACTGAGCCATGCTCAAGCGATGACAAAGACGACGACAATGCAGCGAGGAAGCGACAGCAGACCACCGCCGGTGGACGCCTGATTGCTCTACCTCCTGCCTATCACCTCGCAGCGTTACCACTTCAGGCTGTGAAACTCATCTGCGCCTACGCGCATGACGGAATCATCAATAGGAGAACGTACGTCCCCGATCGGTTGTAACCGAGCCTGCCTCTGAGCCTGCACCAGAGCATGACGCACTTACTGGCAGTGTGTAAGGCGTGGAGTCGCGTGGCTCTTGACATCGCAGACGAGTTCTTCTCGACGACGCACACGATCCAACTCGAGACAGCGAAGCCAGAGGACCTGCATGGGATTCTCCAGGTGCTTGAAGCGAAAGACGGCGGTTGGATTCGTGACCTGCGCATCGGGATCGGCGGGATGTATTGGTGCAGTTAGGTCAGAGACACCAAGATCTCACTCAAGACCGCTGAGCAGCTCGAGATTGACTGGCACCACGTCTTCTTGGATGTCTGCAGTTGATGTGACTGGATGTCTCGCGCGTGCGGCTCACCAGCAAGCATCTTGTGAGAATCCTGGACGCGACGTCGACTCAATGTCACGATATCCAGCTGCCCATTCTCCCAAGCAACCACGACAGGTTCCATCTAGAGCGACATAGTCGGATTTTCCTGGTCTCTTGAGGCAACTCTTCCAGGCTCTTGAGCGCTGGCATCACTATCAAAGCCCAACAGCAGAAGGAGGTATTCGACAGCTCCTCATATCAGTTCGCTGACCATTCGTGGAGAACCCAGACTTCAACCATCCAAGCGAGTTCTTGGCGAATGTTGCCGCTTATTGCCCCTGCATTGAGTACCTCCAATGCTGGTGAATTGAAGATATGTACCTGGACGGCGACGACAAGATCTGTCTGTACTCGCTAGATGCCTGGAGAGCCTTCTGCGCAGCTTCGTGAGTTCCACTAGATCCTCGTCCCCCTCGATGATGTGTTGCTCGACTTTTCGCTGCGAATCCAAAGCTAGACTTGAAGAAAATGGTGCTCGCTTGCGGCAAAGGAGCTGATAATGAAGACACGTACGTCTCCAAGGTGCCCCATCGACCAGGAGGTGGTGCTTTCTAGGGCTGCTCGTCACGACGCATGGCATGGCAGCAGTAGGAGGCTTTCAATGCGAATCGGAGCGACGAAAAAGATAGGACTATTGGTGCCAGGTGGTGTATTCCTCAGGCTCAGGAGCTTCATGGACTTCGGTGGCTCAAAAGTTGCAGTTTCCCTTCCAGCCAGCCAAAAACGGATCCACCTCTGGCTTACAACCATTCCCACGCTGTTACCGTCATTCCTGTCAACATCCTTTGAATATGCGTATTATCACATTGAGCAACTTTACAGACACATACTTATTTTCGAGAACGTCGAGAAATCACTATAAAAGGGTATTTCTAAATAGAAGGTATAATATGAAAAGGTTGTAGGAGAGGAGGGAATCCAAAAGGTCAAACGACCACCAACTCAACTCATCGGCCATCCTCAGAATCAAAGAAGCCACAACAGACGACTGCCGGACTGACGGACGCCATGCAGAGCACTGCACCAGCACCAAGTGACGCTCATGCGCCAGCCACAACAGCAGCAGCATCGCCCTCAGACGTGGCTGCACTGCCGCTGCAGGTCGCCAAGCGCGTGTTCGCGTACGCGATCGACTCGCGCTGGGGACGCCACACGTACACGACCGAGTTTTTGCCGCGTAAGTGCACCAATGCGTATGTGAGCAAGCCCGAGCTCGCACTTGTCTCTAAAGACTGGAAGCTAATGCTCGAGGATCTCGTAGACGAATTCAGTGCGCTCGTGCACCACCTGCGGCTGCGCACTGGTCAGCCGAATGAGCTGCGCACACTCTATCGAGAGCTCGAGACTCAGAACCATATCAGTGGCAACAAGGGCGTACGCGACTTGAGGATCTGCATGGGCAAGTACGGCTGGGACAGCCAGTTCGTGCTGGAGAAGGCGCTCGTGTCAACTGATATCATTGAATCACTAGAGATCGACTGGGACCGCATCTTCTCCTTGTGCCCAAAGATCGTGCGCCTCGACCTCACGTGCATCCCGCTTAACTGCGCGCTCCAGCTCACACAGATCCTGGAAGCCGCGTCGACACACTGTCTCGAGCTGCAGGCTCTCGTGCTCCCGATGAGCTACCACGGCCGTATCGACGACGAGATGCTCATGTACACGATGGAGAACCTCTATCGCGCGCTCGAGAAGTGGTTCACGCTCGGCGCGAACGGCGGGCTGCTTCAGCTCACAGTCCCTGAGCGCGTCCATCACACAATGCTGAATCTGCAGGAGCTCAATGACGGGTTCCTGAATGCAGTGGCGGCGTTTTGCCCAAATATCCAGTATCTTGACGGATGGAAGGCATCGTACTACGACGACAGCAACCTCTTCTGCGATGAGATGTGGCTCGCGTCGCTTAATGCGTGGAAGAATTTCTGTGAAACGTGCACTAGCATTCGCGAGTTTAACTGGATCGTCGCACCCTTCGACGAGCTCTTCATCACCGAGTTCGCTCGGTATCCAAAGGTGCACCTGAAGAAGATGACCATGGTGTGCGGCAATCAAATCTACGACGATAACGTCGTGGGGCTCTACTATCGCGAGAGCGGGTTCACGTTCACGAGCAATTCAATTGCCCATGTGCTAAATGCCTGTCCAGGACTGGAAGAGCTCCATCTGCTGTTCAATGGCGCAAATGGACTCTCGAGACGCTTTCAGCTCTGCGTGAACGACGAATTCTTCCGCACGCTGGCATTGAAATGCCCCCAGTTGAGGAAACTGGTCGTCTACGAGATGCAGACCACGCGGATCCAGAAGCCAATGAAGAACATCAGCGATGCGGGGTTCCACGCAATCTCTAGGATGCCGAACCTAGAGCACATCGCGCTCAAGCAGAATCAGTGTTCGGTGAACGGCATCCTCGCACTGATCATGAATGCACCAAATCCTCGGAACAAGCGGCGCGTGATTTTGAAAATCGGATTCATGTCGCGACCTCAGGTGTGCTTCTTCGACGTGCTGATCGAGTTCATGGAGCTTCTGGTTGCCCAGCCATTTGGGATTCTAGACACGCACCGCTTTGAGCTCAAGCTTCGAGTGAGCAGCAATGTGGCGAACTTAGCTAACGCACAAATCACTCGATTGAAATTGGTGGCGCTGGCAGGCCAGGTTTCGAAGCAACACCCCACATTAGCTATCCACTTCTTGAAGAAGTATGGGGCTTTCGAAGGAGTCCCCGACGATATCAAGAAGGTGGCGAGCGTGGTCTTCATCTCGCCGCGATCGATGACAGTCTCTGAGGGCAGTGAATTCGAAACGGAGTGGACAGGCGGTCCGCGATGAAGCTCCCTACAGTCATCACAATCACAAGTTTCCAGCAAGGGTTGATCTGACGCGATTTTACAGCTTTTGTGCAAAGCATCACAACTAAACTCAAGATGAAGCTAACTCAACCTCTCGGGCTTTCTTCGATGCCGCCCATTCAGTGTCAAGGCAATTGAGCTGGGACTTCTTGAGCTTCTTGTCGTTGTTGGGCGAGCACACGAAAGTGACGTTGATCATTGTATCATCGAGCTGCTCGGGCATCTCCTCGTCGTTGAAATGGTCGTCATCAAGTCCATAGGTAAACACCAAGTAAATCTCGGGATGTTTGTCGAAGAGTTTGATGTCGAGCGACAAGATCTTCTCCAAGGTCTCAACATGACCCGTCAGCGTGAGTTCTCCTTACCTGACAAACTCGAGATCGAACGCGTGACCTGCGAAAGTGCCCTTGGGCTGCGCGATCAGGAACTTCATGAATTTGACCATGACGTCAAAGAACTTGTTCTCCACATCGTGGTTTGCGACGGTAGCGAATCGAGGAATGAACTTCACAGCGAACGGTGGCGAGTCAACTTGAAATGGCCAGCAAGCAAGCAAAGGAATGATGGAGCACAGTATACATTATTTGGGGATGACGTGACTGGATCTGCAGCATGTGATGCAGAAGGTGAGCTGGCCAAGTCAGCACCTATAAAGTAGCTACAGACACAGATTCTTGGTCTGTGAGAGGTTTTCAATCGCAGGAGGAATAGGTACACTAATGACCGCGTCCAGCGTTCAACGTCTGACCTGGAGAGCGGTGCCACACCGCCCACGTGGCTTAGTGAGCCTAAGATTGTGTGATCCAAGTTCGTCATCCTTCGCGCAACCTCCCTCGCTGGAGCAACATTCGAGCAGTATTTTCTGTCTTCTGACTCTAATCCAGAGCACCTAAAATAGGTTTTCTAGGCAGAATCAGTAATCGACTCAGATGGAAGCTGGCGCGACTGGTGAGCCATATTTGCCAATCAATCCGCGATGCTCGCATCCGAGAGCCTGACGGTCGTGGATGAGCTGAGCGCCGTGCTCTCGCGCACGCTGCGTATGGCAGCGGGAGATGCGTCGCTGTCGCTGCTCGTGGAGACACCACCCATGCTCGTGCTGCAGATGTTCCCGTGGAACCGCGTAATTTCAGTAGAGAACGAGCGCGCGACGCTGCTTCCCGCGCTTGCAAGGCTTGCAATCCACTCACGAGCTCTGCGCGCCATGCCAGCGGCCAAGACCGCGATCTGGGAGAAAGTGCTGGCTTCCGAGATGGCCGACGTATCGACGTCTGGTGTTCACGACTGCACGCTGGGATTCCCATCGAGTCCGCGCTTTCTCGTGGACTTTAGTGGTCTGGAAGACTTTGACGAGGCGGTTCTCGAGATGCTGGTGGCGTTCATAACAACCCCAATTACAGACCAGGTGGAAGTCCGAAGCCTTGGTAAAAAGAAGAGAATCGCGCTGGGCTTTTCATTTGTGAACTGCCACCTCACGATCAGATCCCTGCGGTTCATTGAGAGCTTCCTGGACCGCGCGTTTGAGGCGCATCGAGAGCGCCAGTACGACATCGATCTGCTGGATCTGAGCGACAACAGCATGGATGCGGACGCGCTGTCGATCGTGGCGCAGATTGTGAGGAAGAATGCCGTGGTATACGGGATCGAAGAGCTCAAGCTCAATGACATCGTTGCCGATGAGACCGTCGATGGCTTATCACTGGACGAGACGCCGATTGAGTACCTGAAGATCTTGCAAGCTGCGCTCGGTGTCCCGCAAGTATTACGAGTCCCTCCAGCTGGTCAAACTGTGCAGATGTATTCATCGATCTCCAAACTCAGGCGTTTCGCAATGAAGGGAAATGACTTGTGCTCCAAGCCTTTCGCAGCATTGGGTTCTGCATTTCGCTACGGATATCCAGGGGCAATAGATGAGCTGCTCTCAAGCTTCGTTGTCGCAAAGAACCAGAACCATAGCGACGAAGACACACGAGAGTGCTGGAAGTGGCTTGCATTCGGACTCTTCTATCCGCGTCTAAGGCGATCCGCTGGTGAGCGTAGGAGAGTTCGCAAACTTGGCCCCTTGGATTGCTCAGCAGAAGCCATGGAAACGATGCTGAGGACGCTCCGCAACCCAGCGGCGGAGTTCCTGAATCTTGGTGAAGCTGGTAATGGCGATGGAGCAGTGGGCTGCGGCAAAGAAACTCGCGGTGACGCGCTGGCTTCGTGCACTGTGAAGAACGGCGCGAAGATCCGAATGGTTAGCGCATCGTCACAGGGTTCGTTGCCGAGAATGACAATTCAGCGCGAGGAGTCCACCGAGCTGGAAGTTCTCTACGAGGACAAGCATGGCTCGGTCTGCGTCGTTGTTCCTGGTGTTGGTCTCGGATGGGTGGAGCGCGAGGCTGTCGAGAAAGTAGTTGGGCGAGAGCCCATCGAGCAGTGCCGCTACACAACACTTGATAGCAAGTACGACGTGAAGCTCGTGCTCAACGAGACTGAGGAGATTCAGCCCGTATTCCGCCGCTTCATTCGAGAAATCGGTCGCCATCTCCGGGGAATCGACTGCTCCAAGTGCCGCTTTCTTGATGGGACGTTGCAGTTCATCCTAGAGAGCTGTCCCCATCTTGAGCATTTGAACCTGCAAGCGTGTGCGTTTGCGAAAGCTGATGCCGATGCGCTCCTGAATGCTCTTGAAGGGAACTTGGGGCGTCGATTGCTGGCTCTGAACCTTAACCGACTGCTCGTCGGCGACGCCTTTGTGCAGAGGCTCGCTGCGATTCTGTCCAATACGGAAGAAGGGAGCATGCCAGTCCTACAAGAGCTCCGTCTCCACGACACTGGCATCGGCGAACAAGCACTCGCGAGATTGAACAGCGCTCTGAGCATCAACCGCACGCTGCACTCGCTCGAGCTGAAGAAGTCCATCGAACACGAAAGCGACGGCGCGTATTCACACTTGACGCAGACTTTCCAGGGTCAAGCCCTGCGAACTCCAGTCCCACTGGCGAGCAAACTGGCATTCCTGAGCGTCCTAGTCGTCAAGGATAGCAGTGAGAGCGCATCAAGCGCTCGACATCAGCTCGACCAGTGGCTCGTGGCGTCGATTCTCCAGTTTGCAGCAACTCAAATGCGTCGTCGGATCTTTCTGAACGGCACGATGCGCGCGCCAGGCCGCCACTCCTAACAAACAGCAAACACTGAGGTGTACCAACTACGTGAGCTTGCCATGATCGAAAGCTGACGTGGTGCAGAGCGGATAACAGATCAGCTAACACCTCCGACGGCTCGTGCGTCTATTTACAACCGCGTCAGTCACAGAGAGGGAGCACCATCGCTCTTATGAATAGCCAACAAGGTGCTCAGCAAGTCAGTAGCCGTCTTATGACTGACTAACTACACGCACTCTCCTACGCCTGCCGACAACGTCATAATCGTCGTGGACCGCGTTGTCAAAGAGCGCTAGCCATGGCCGTCGAGTCCACGTGTCCAACGGCTGCTGCTGAGCTGTCACCACGGAGCTCGAATGTTCGAGCGCAGTCCACGCCCACACATGTCTCTCTAATGGAGAAGCTCCAGAAGCTCAACGCGACGCTCTTTATGACCAAGAAACTTCTCTTCGTGGTCTTCCTCTTCGCGCTTGACATCCGCGACATCGTGTACAAGGTCGCGTGGATCGGCCCCATGGACTCGTACTCATTCGCCTCGGGCAGCACGAGCATCCTGCACCCAGCGCCGCTCGTTTCGGTCGTGACTCCAGAGCTTCGAGCCTTGGACGCCGGCGAACACGTGGCCTCGGGTTGGAGCTCGTTCCTGTCCCAGTGCGATGAGCTGTTCGCGTTTGGCGCCGACGGTGGTATGTTCTTCCTGAGTGCACTGGCCAAGAACTGCAAGATCCCAGTCAGCTTAGGTAACAGCACAACAATGCGAGTGGTCTCGCAATTGGTGCTCACGAGTAACATCCGCGCCGACGCGCCGATCTGGGCGAGTTGTAAGCTGCTGCACATCGGGCGACGACCGCCGATCTGCCAGGACCTCATCACGAGCCACTTCAATGACCGATACGCGTTCTTCTTCGCGCCGATTGTCAACAGTGACGTCGCACCAATCAGCAGCGAGGCCGAAACTGAGATCCTGCGGTTCCTTGACATGCTGAGCACGAGCATCCCCATGCACCGCGTGATCTGCGTAGAGGCCTTCGAGCTCACCCCGGGTCAGATGGGCACGTTCATCGCCACGATCTATGGCTGTGCGAGCCCAAATCTGTACCGCAGCGAGTTCGTCGGCTTCGCAGCCAGGAGCTACCACAAGCTGCTGCACGGCAAAGGCTGGCTTACGAGTGACGACATTGCGTTGCTGGGCCAGCGGTTCGGCGTCCGCCAGAACGCTATGAGCGACTACACGATCGCATACAACATCAAACGTAACGAGACATCAATCCGCTCCTTTACGGCGACCAACTTCAGTGCCAACGGCGCTCTGTACGCGCTCATGGTCGTCATCGACATGTTTCTGTTGCTCACGCACTGCTACAGCTTCTTTGAGATCGCCAAGTGGATGTTCTTTCCAAAGTACCGCGAGTTGCAGCGCTGGATTCGTGACTTTGAGACCTCGCAGGACGACAAGATGGTCATCCCCGAGCAGTTCCAGAAGCAGCTTCATCAGCAGCAGCAGCACAATGCTGGAGAACTAGCAACAGCAGGAACAAGCCCCTGCTGGCCTCGCCACTACCACCACAAGAGCCCTGAAGACTCACTCGTGTTCCGGGAAGAGCACTTCTACTCGTTCTTTTGCGCATCGTACTACAAGAGCCCGTCATACATCTGGCTCACGCAACTGACACGCCTGATCTCGTGGATCATCATCCTGCCCAACTCAGTCGTCTGGACCTGGAGCGATTCGCAAAACGATAAGGTGCAGGCGTACCTAAGCAGCATCAAGAGCTGGGTTTTGATCTCGAGCACCGTGCAGATCCTTTGGAAGATGGTGGTGCGCGTCATGGAGAAGCGCGCGTACCAGTTCGCCAGAGGCACGTTCATCACGAACCCGGAAATCATCGTGATTGGGGCCATCGCGGCCATGCACTTACAGGACGAGATCTTTCTCATGTGTGAGAAGAAATGGGCGATCGAGAACCAGCGCGTGAACGACGTGACCTCATTTGCTGGTGGGTACATCGCTCATGGGAACACCTTCCAGAGGGCGAACGATTATCGCTCGACTACCCCGCTCGAGGTGCTTCAGATCCTCTATGGCCCACTGTTGCATATCATTCTTTTCAGTGTTGCGATGATCGTCGTCTGGCTTCTGGCAAAGTTCGCGTTCTTCTATGCACTTGCGCGCATGGGTGGCAAGAGGAGTAATGCGATCGTCGTGGACACGGTGAACTTGGGTGAGGCATCATCGTTTAGAGATGACACTCACAATTATCGACCACGAGCCCATAGCGAGGTCACCGTCAGCACTGATGAATATGCGCGGCTACCACTGGAAGAAGTGCTCGACATCCCGATCCGAGCCAACAGTCTCGTGCGCTATGGCCTCAGCATGGAGATTGTGCGCGACGGCAAGCGGTACGTCCGACCAAGTTGCTACTTGGACTACGGCATCATGCTCAAGCACGGCGAACGCAAGCCACACAGCGCCAGCGTCGCTGAAATTTTCAAGCACAAGGCGACCAAGATCTACAACGTCGATGAGTCTGCTTCTACCGCGGAAGCCATCGCCTTGAGCCACTCGGTCGTGCGCTCGCGTATGGTCAGCTCGATGGTGAGCGAATCCGACGGAGTTAATGAGAAGAACAACTGAAATTATACCGTCGGCTCGTTAGTTAGTGTAGGGAGTTCGGAATGCGAAGTCTCCTAGTTTACTTACTTCTACTTCTTCTTTCTCCTGTACTCTAGTTGGTTGATCTTCGGAGGTCGTTGAACCAAAGCTGAAAGCCAACCTGGATGAAAGTAAATCGGAATTAAACGAATCGACACGATAGAGATCAGCAATCCCTTGTGTTTAAGTACATAACTAAAACTTTATGACAGCAGATTTGAAAACAAATATACTTATACGACACAGTGCAGTATTCTCCCTGGTCTTTTCGAAATTGAAAAGCGTCAAACTTAAAATGGCGATGGCGATGGCTCGGCGACGGCCGAGAGGCCGCGACAGCGCTGCTGCTGCTATAGGACAGGGTGCAGCTGCAGACGAACGCATTGCTGCTGACGAGCAGATCGACGAGGCAGCTGTGCATGCGGTGAGCCGCGTGAACGCCGGTGTGCGCCGCATTGACGACCTGGTATGTGCGATGTCGTGCACAGGTGCATTGATGGAGCTAGCAGTCACTTTGCTCAATTGGATAGTGCCATGAGCATGAGGCTGATGTTGCTATGTGTGCGTGTGTGTGTGTG
>JAASGO010001129.1:0-10199 GCA_023334245.1 Globisporangium cederbergense | reverse complement strand
CCCCCCCCCCCCCCCCCCACGCAACTCTGGCAAAGCTGGGACTTACTTCTGTGCCTGGTAGAGGAAAAGTGTCCACTCCAGTGACAAACTTGACAAAGTTTCGCTTCACTTGGGGCTCAAACGCGTTCACCACTCTCCAGAATACTCGCCGCAGAGGAAGGCATTTGACAAAGTCCGGATCCAGCGCCACGCGGAAGATCTCGTCAATGTTGAAGTCTGAATCCTGAGCCAGTGCACCTCCTCTCGCTCTCCCACAGATGACCTCGGCGAGGTCGCCAGCTCCGATACTCACTGATTCCAGCTCGTCTTGGGAGAAGACGCTGTGGAAACCTGCTCGGAGCTCTTGAAATTGCCAGCAGATGCTTGATCTCGCACCAAACTTCTCGTCGACGACTTGCAGGATGTACTCGTCTACATTTTGAGACAAGTCGTTACCTTCGAACTCCAGGAACGCGGCGAAGTCTGCACGTGTCATCTTCTTCATCTGGATCAGCGAGTCGAACAATGTTGAGTCCAGAGATTTCACATCCTCTAGAGAAACGCGGTACTTCTCATCCAGCAGTAATGAGAAAAAGAGCGGATGCAGCTGCAGGTCGATCTTCGAGCAGTGCAACACGGCGGTTGACAGGTACCAGCCATAAAAGCGCAATACTCTTCGGTTCTCTGACGTGTCTTGAGTCTGAGAGCTGAGCCAGAAGCTCTCGGACGCCTTCACGTACTCGAAGAACGCTTGCCGCGGCTGTCGGATTTTGAGCTCAGAGGCTAGGAACGAGTGTGCTGGTACTCCTCGGTCGAGGAGCACTGTGTCCTGGTCGACGACTGTGTTCACGACCCGGCTCACAGCCTCACCATCAGCCGATCGCCAGGATACCTCGTACCCAGGCTGAAGGCTGTGAGCAAACGCAGCCACTGTGAGCTTGTTCCCATTTGCTTCCACGGATGAGTTCCCGTGGAAAGACAGGTCGATCACCAAGTCCTTCCACTTTACAGCCATTTCCCTCGAGACCATCGTGATCCACTCTTTCAGCGGGCCTTTCCCCTCTCCTTCCTCGACGCGCTTCCCGTCCACGACCTTCTCACCAAACGCAGACTGGAAGAACGGGTACAAAACGAACTGAGGATGTCGACCACTTTGTTTCGCAAACACCTTGAACCAGAGAGCTCCAACACTCGATTCCAGCACGTTGCTTCGCTCGCACACCACTGTCAGCTTGGGGAACACCGTCGAGTCCTTGTCGTTCTCGGAATCTTCCAGCGCACTGCTGCTTCCGATGTTTGCTGTGAGCAAAAGCGCCTTACAAGTCGGATCCATCAGGAAAGCCAGCATGTCTAGATCTGAGGAGAGCGACCCAAACACTTGCACTACCCGGTGCCAACTTGACGACAGTTTCTCCCTAGGCAGGTTGACCAGGTACGGGTAAAACACTTTGACCAAGCTGCTTACGCCTGCCGATGTGCGACTTGAATTGTCCTCAGTGTCTGCCACGCCAATCGAGTGTATCAGCTTCAGGAACTCCACTGCGGTTCTCAGATGTGCCCATGTCGTCTTGTGGATACCAGTAAACGTGCCTTCTGTCAGTTCGATCGCTTCTTCGATCTCGATCTCAGATATTAGCGAGTTTCCGCACTCGAATGCGAGCTGGATCTGACTCGCCAAATATCCGTAGACGTTGTCCGCAATGCAAAGACACTCGCGCCAAAGGCAGCTGCTAAGCCGAGCATCCTTTGCCACTGGAGTTTGCAGCAGCTCTTTTGTTTGCTTGATTGAAGGCAGGAACTGGAATTGCGCGAGCACGTCATAGAACGAGCCCCGTAGCGCTGTGTCAAGTGGCTTGTGACTCGAAAGCGCCATTGCGACACTACTGTCACTGTTCCAGGAAGCGCACTCTTCAAGCTGAGCAGCCTGGATCCCGATAGCGTCCAACTCCTTAGCTTCTGACATCCTTCTCAGCTCGTCCAGCAGACACTCGTTTCGCCTTTCCGACTCGAGTTTTTCAAAATCTGAAGCAACAGGAGGATTGGCTGAGTCGACTTGCTCCGTGTCGTCAAGCTCGGGGCTTTGGTTGTCGTCATCAGGGGATGCTGGTGGCTTTTTTTCAGTGCTACCTAGCTCATTAACGTCTGGAGTTACTGCTTTCTCCACATCGTCACCCACAGCTTCGTCTGAAGATGTGATTGCAGCTGCATCTTCCTGTGTCACATCGTGGCTGTCTTGATTCTCTTCCTCTCCCTTCTCGCCAGCATCGTCTTCAAAGCTGTTGTCGTACTCCGAAGCCGAGGGTTCGTCTTCTCTAGCTGTCACCACAGTCAAAGCGTCAGGCTCGTCACTCGCAGGCTCCGAAGATTTGCTCTGATTTGGGTTCTTCCAGTCGCTGAGACTCTCATCCAAGATGCTCACAAGCTCTTCTGCTGATGATGTGTCGACTCCATGTGCTTTCGTGACTGGGAACTTAATCTCGTCCTCAACCTGGTCACTGTCATAACCATCCTCTTGCTCATCATCTTCGTGCTTGGGCCCGTTTTGCTCGGATTCCGACTCACCACTTTCCTCGTCATCAGCAGCCGTTTGTATCATTACGTCCGCACTCTCTTCCTCGTGCAAGAGACCAGCAGGCTCCGGAGTAAGGGTTTCAGGTCGTCGGTAGGCATTTGCATTGTTCGAGTTGTCATTGTCACGCTTCTCGAACCCATGATCCACCGGTTCGTGGACAGGTTTTCTTGCTGAGGCGAGCTCTACCATCTCCGTGATGATCGCTTGCGCTGCTAACACACGACCGAGCTTCTGATTCGCTCGAATTAGCAGCGGGTTCTGCTGTGTGAAGCACTCAAGATGCACGCCTCGCATCTCGAGCTCTGGCTGAACGAAGTCCAAGTCCTGGTGCATTTTCATGAAGTAATTGCGATCGCGCCACAGGAAAGGAGGGGGCTTCCTGTTTATAAACAATTTGACAACGGCATCAGTTTTTTGGACTACCCAGCAACATTGAACACCTCGCGTCACTCACTCAGCCTTGGCACCAGCCTCCAGCATCCACTCCACCATCGCCTCGACGCACTGAATGCCCGCGAGCTGAAGGTCTTCAGCGAGCTTCTTCGCCATCTTCGTGGCTTCGCGAGCGTTTGTCATCGGACCAGAGTTTCCAGATCGACTTGCAGGAGTTGGTGCGAGTGCCATGCCAGCCTTTGCGCGCATCCGCTGAAAGCCATGACTGGATGACGACGGTGGGTCAGCTGGCCGCGACGGCTGGAACAGTGTTTCCTGTACCGGCGTGCACAAAATGAGAGCGTTTAGCTGGTACAGTAGGTTCTCGCGTGTGTCGATCGCTTTCAGCGCCTTGGTTCGCAGCTTCTCTTCTTTGCTCGAGTGGAGCATTGCTTCCTACAAAGTAGCAAAGTGTTAGTAAAGTTCGAGCAGGCTTTTGCAAATTATTTGTATGCCTACCAGCGTTATCTCAGGAAAGAAACCCAGTGGCATCAACCGTCCATGCGTCGGTTGCTTGGACTCTTTCACCTTACGCTTGACCTCGTTGTTTCCTACATCGAGCGATCCACAACAAGAAATATCAGCATCCATACTTTCAGCAATCTCGTCTGCACGCATTTCGTACCATACTGAAGTCGCTCGTCACGGATTTTTTTCTCCTTCTTGTGCTGCGCGACGGTAGCTGCTGGCGGAGGTGGCTTTGGCACATTGTCTGTAATGCGCTCCGGACGTGGAAGTTTGTTAGAGTTGACTGGCGTCTCGTAAAAGAAGCGGTCGTTCCAGCCACTCTCTCGCTGCTGCAGTTGATGCTCAGTAGGAGACGGAAGTTGCTGAAGATGGTGGCCACGCGGCAGGTGTGTCGAGATGTGTCGGCGCTTCTTCATGCTACCGCCACTATCCAGCGCTTCTTGCTGCTGAAGCAACTTCTTTGCGAGTTTCTCGCGACTTGGAGTGGTCATAGACCCAGCTCTTCAGCAAACGTAGAGCGCCTGCCGCATGAACAAAACGAAGAAATGATGCCTGCCAAAACAACCACACGGACCCGAAATAGGCAAGCAAACCCTCAGCAAAGCACACAGAGGAAACGTATACATTTTACCGTTTCGCTCATTGGTTTCTTTGTGATATTGAGCGCTCTGTGAACAGAACAAGCTCAAAGTGTCCACCACTATCGCTGCTGAGTAACGTTGCATCGCTATGCAGTCGCACATCGTTGGCACTTGCTTGCTGTCAAAAACTCGCCTCCACTTGCTTCGAAGCCTGACATGTGATTATGCTTGGCTGGCTTTGCTGCGCTTCAGGTTTGCCTTCAGGGTTTTCTTGCACTGGACGATCGAGTCGATCTCGGCGTTTACTGCAGCCACTTCAGCTGCGTTGCCCTTTGCTTTCTTCAGCTGTCGACGAAGTTTGATCTCCCGTTCACGCAAAGATACGAGTAGCGACTGCTCCGACGTGGTGTGATGGCTCATGTACTGGAGCATGTCGTCGCTCGCCGTGGCTTGAGGCTGCGAGGACGCCAGGTCCGACATTTCTATTGTGACAGAGTCATGTCAGCGACACACTGAGCCAAGTTCATGCAACAAAGGACCAACGGATCTACCGTACCATGAAAATTGGAGCCACCGACGTACAGCCCGCCCGTGCAGAGTAGCACAAGCCAAAGTCCCGTGCTGTGGTAGAGTCGCAGCGACAGGAAGTGCGTCCGCAGCTTGGTCTTCCACTGTTTCACGATCGTTCCCTGCTGATTCGAGCACGGCTCGCACTGCGGGTAAAACCGAAAGCCCACCTTGTGACCAACTAGACGGCGGAAGATGTTCTCGTTCATGCGCTGCGCAACACTGTCCAAGTACAAAGAGGCAATCACAGTCAGGGCCACAACCCCAGCAGATCCAAAGATATTAGAAACCATTTCACGTACAGCTTTGGGGGCATGTGGTCGGCGTGGTACTTGACGCCCTGCTTGACTCCGCACGTGTGGCAGCCATACAGCCGGCCGAACTCCTGAATGATGCCACGCTCGATGGGCGTCGCGTACTCAACGGTCGCCGGCAGCGACGCCTTCTTGAGGTGGAACGCACCCAAATTCGAAAAGTTGCTCGGCGCGATCGCGTTCATGCGACCACCGAGCATCTTGAAGCAGAGCACGCCCATGAGCATGTATATGGGGTACGGCGCATCTTGGAACTCCTCGATGCGGGCTGTGAGTTTCTGCTGCGCGTTGGTAGCAAAGCCAGGGTTCTTCGATGAGGACGATGACACAGAGCCGAACGGCCAAAGCTTCGCGAGCTTACTTTCTGCATCTCGGCTTCTTTGTAGTACCGCGTCTTCATAGATCTCGCGCGGTAGTGACGCAAAGTGCAGCGCTACAGCGGACGACGCTGCGACTGCAACGCCACCGACAACTTGCGGCAGCAGCGGCGTCGCGGCGCCAATACGCAGCGTCTTTTGCGCCGCCTGCGCCGCGGACACGCCCACCCAGAAAAGCACGCCGCCCGTGGATGCGTCAATGACATGCGAGCCCAGCGCCTCGTACAGCGCAACGGACTTGTCGCCCAGGAGCTGCTGCTGCAGCGCGCGCTTGGCGTCATCCGCAAGCTCTCGCCATGTCTTCATTTTTGAAAATTGGAGAATTTGTGCGAGAAAATATGTGAAAAAGTGTCGTTTGCTGCTTTCGCGCAACTTTTTGCTGATGGTATGTTGCTTCTGAGCAACATCAGAGAAGTTGAAGTGGCGACATGCATTCTGTCGTCGCGCCATTCCGCATTTATTTGCTATTTGTGTCACCGCGTCGCATCATTTAGCGAGAGAAGCATGCCACGCCGAATGAAAGCAGTGGCGACGACAGTCGACGTGCCCGTACAGGCTGGCACTGGTGATAACAGCAGAGTGATGACGGCCGACGACGCGAGTCGGCGCGTGTCGCTGGCGTCACGACTCGAAGACCTTGCACAACAGGGAGCGCTCGCACAGGCGGTCAAGGAAAAGCGGCCCGAGGTGGAGGCGTGTCGTCGAATTCTGCTAAAGCCGCTGGGCAAGCGCTCGCTTGATGATATTCACATGGTAAGTAATTTTGCGCTACTCTGCCGTCGAGCTCTTTGATGGCATAACGCGTAATTATTTACTCATGCTGATATGTTTGCTGTTGCTTTTGATGCAGCTGAAGACGCTGCTGTCCGCATCCAGACTGCTCGACTTCTTTTCAAACCTCGACGCATGTAAGCAGTCTTTTACATCGCGTCTATGTATGCTCTGAGCTCGTTCTGATGTCTTGTCTTGTGATGGTATCGACGAATGTTTAGACAAAGTGAGCCTACCCGACCAGTTTTTAACGCTACGCAATGAATGAGGAAGTCGCAAGCATGAACTGACTTTAACTCGTGACATGACATGCAGATTGACCGGCTGTATCAAGCGCTTTCTTTTGTTATCTACGCGGAAAAAGGCGCGTACATCTTCCATGAGGTAGGGTGTCCACTCGAGTGTATGCCAGGCAAAAAACGATAATGCTAATACGACAGTGCATGTGAATGGTAACCTGTCAGGGGGACCCCGGAGAAAAATTCTACTTGGTCTACTCAGGACAAGGTCAGCAGCTGTGAAATGTGTTTCCTTTAGTGTTTATGCGTCGTGTGTGAGTACTCACGACTATCAAACTGATTTCTGATCTACCAGTGGAAATTGTTCGCCATGATGAGGCGGGTCAATCCGATTCGGTCATGCACTTAGCGCTTTTGGAGTCCGGAGATACTTTTGGCGAAAGAGCACTAGTCTCCGACGCAGACATGCGAGCAGGTACGGATGGGAATAGTGTACTTGCTGTCGATTTGAGATTCTCATCTGTGAATGGTCTATTTCTCATTACTGCAGCATCTGCTGTCGTTGCGAGTGACAGCGTGGAGCTCGTCTTCATCAGTCGAACTATTTTCAAGGAACTGCTGAAAGAGTCTCAAGAGGCAGAAGCAGGATCAAACACCCTCGAGATCACCAAGCGCTTCCGGTCGAACAAAGACATCATTCGAAACATCTTTGTTCGCCAGTCGGCACAGCGCTCCGAGAAAGATCTCAAGTTTGCAGTCGAGTACCTCAAGAGCGTCAAATTCTTCTCGCGGTTTTCGTTCGAGGTTCGAAAACAGTTGTGCAAAGCTATGCGTTTGATCAGCGCAGTCACGAACACGGTGCTCTTTGAAGAAGGTCAGATCGGGAAGCACTTCTACATCATCTTCTCGGGGAGCGTTGAAGTCTCGGTTCGATCGAAAGATCGCTTTGGAGAGGTATCCGACAATGTTGTCTCTCGCTTGGGAGAGGGCGAGTACTTTGGAGAACTCGCGCTCTCCGAGGCCGACGGCATCAGACGAGCGACCGTGAAATGTGCCGACTACTGCGAGCTGCTTGTGCTGAGTCGTGATCAGTACGAGCCACTGATCAAGAGGTACCAGAATGAGTATCATGCCCAGTATGCGCACTTGTTGCGAAAGAACGCATACTTTATCGGTCCGGAGTGGGACGACAACACGATCGAGGGCATGTGCTCCGTCATGACGGAAAAGTACGTCGCTTACCGAGGCGAGATTTGCAAACAGGTAAGAAACGAGCGCCTAGGAACTTGGCCAACTTATTGGAGCGATTTCTGACGCATCGATTCTACTACTATCTAGGGCTCAAGAGCATCCGAGATGTTCATTGTTACAAGAGGAGAATGCCTCATGATTCACGAAGGGAAGCACCCGATAACTGGCCAGCCGCAGCTGTACGAGCTGGGACGATTTGGACCGAACTCCATCATTGGCTGCGCAGAGTAAGTTGTCTTGCTGGTAGACTGTTGGTGAGATTGCAACTAGTCTGACTGAACTCATGCCTTTGCAAATTTCTTTGCTTCGATAGAGCTTCAGCAGGGAGATTCAACGACATCTTCGTACGCGACTACTCAGTATTCGCGGAGTCCCCTGTGAAGGTTCTCGTGCTCTCTCGATTCGACATCTTCCATCTTATGTCTCCTGAAGCACGCGAGAGTCTCCAACGATCAGCTGCTGGGTTTGTTCGAGAAAGCATCGAGAGTCGTGCACTGAAGACAATTGCGTGGGAGCGGTACCGGAAGAAGTTTCTCGAAGACTTTATCGCATCAAATCGCAAGAGCGGGATCGGATCAGAGCGAGGTCCATCTAGGCTATCAAAATCTACGTCGACACCAGTTCTGTCGACTAAGAAAGCAGTCAAGCAGCTAGTCGAGCCAGGCTGTTTAATGATGGAGCGCCATCATGCAAAGTTTGGCTTCGGAAACCACCCAGACATCAAACTCGGCTACCTCTTTCAGACTAGCAACGATCTGAAACCAGCTAAAAAGTTGTCAAAACCCGATGAACGCAAGAAAAGTACTGTCTCCGATGTAGCCGAAGACGAGGTTCAGCGGCGGCATTCTGACTCGCTGCTGCCTTCCGCCGTGGAGGAAGACGATATCAGTCCACTTCCAAGCTGCTCACCAAGTAAATCCAAGGTGAAGAAGCCACGAAGATACTCCCTCGATGCATCTAAACCCGAGATGTCAGATGCGCTGTTTGCAATGGAGGACTTGAAGAAGAAGCTTCTCAACACCGCCGATGACATCAAATCGAGTGATTCATCAAGAGGCACAGAACCTGTCGACAGCCGCAACCAGAAAACTGAAGCACCTAATTCAAGTGATGGACACGACCACATGCCCGTACGGAGGAAAACAACCATATCCATCCAACAGGGTCTGTCGCGAAGTCGGACGCTCGCCACGTTGAATCCCCTGGAAGGCGGTCTGCCTCCTCTGCACTACGACAGCCCCCTTCACGATCCTTCAATCGTGTCAGGGCATCATGATCGTTGCAGGAGTACAAAAGGGCAAAAGCTTGACGGACTGTCGGAGATCTCAAGCCCGACACTGAAGACACCAGCTGCTACAGTGGTGCCTGCGATCTGGAATCCCGTCCATGGTGTGTGCCAGCCGTTCTGCTTGCTTGGCTTCATGAAAGAAAAAATCGACCTGAAAGCGAGCTGTTCAATAAGCAAGCCAAAAAACAAACACTCAGCCGACTCGAGAAAAACATTAACCAGCAGTGGAGTGAACAGACCCAGCAGCCTCGATGTACATCATCCCGCCAAGACTGGCGAATTTGTCATTGCGTTTCGAGTGTTCGGGAAGTTTCGAGATCTAAACGAGACGTTGCACATCTTTCGCCGCATCTGTGGACTGGAGAGATTTCCGCCACCAGAAAAGGATACTGGACGATTCGCAGTGTACAAAGAGGACGAGATCACCATGGTGCTCGAGAACTTCTTCTCTACCGAACCCGCGACAGAGACGCCTCAGGCAGAGCCACCTGTGGTTCAACCTTCGTCTAGCACGTACCAATTTCAAGCAGCGGACCTTCTGCACGGTAACGGCCAGCGATTCGCGTGTGTGAGCGTCATCCTCGAGGTTCCAGCCACTGTCATCGAGAATGTGACGGTGCACGTGTACCAATGCTTCCCAACGTTGCAGAGTGCTGTTCGGTTCGCGAAGCAGATGACCGCGTCGACACTGACCGCGGCGTCACTCTACATCGTGCCTCTTTTCGCCTGGATCCCCGTGTCAGAAATCGATCGCTTTGACGCCAAGAGCTCAGATCTGGAGCAAGCGCTCGAAACTGTGATGGACAATGGACCGAGCAGCTACCGCAGCACGTGGAAGGCGCGTAAAGACGCCGTCAAGAAAGCCCGTGCGCTGCAGCCCAGGAGCAAGTTGAAGAGCTCGTGATGGCATCTGCAGGTAACTTAGACAGAACATCGTTAGTGAGTGATGGTATGATGATATCTGTCATGAGAGGAGAGTTTACAAGGACGACGAGGCGCATGACCCGTGCGGCGGGTGCGTCCCGCTCTGCTCGGACGAGGCTCGTTCTCGGCCGTGACGAGCCCGCCGCTGCTGTCATGGAAGGGATAGAACCCACCCCTGCTGTCGTGGAAAGAGCAGAACCCGCCCCTGCCGTCGCCCGCATTACGCTCCAGCTGCCAGAGATTCAAGAGGGACTTGGTGAGCAACGAGACGTTGCCGATGCTGACCTTGCCGAACGGGAGGAAGAACACGAGGAAGCAGAGCACGAATATGGAGGAGGGGGTGAACCTGACGTCGTGGCGGATGTGGAGATGCACCCACCACAAACTGAATCCTACCAGAGAACCATCAGCTTTCCACTTCGATCGCTGTGTTGGG
>JAASGO010001128.1:0-10199 GCA_023334245.1 Globisporangium cederbergense | reverse complement strand
TCGTGCAAATCGACGACCAGGAGTTCGTGCAGAAGGAAGGGATCCCTCAAGGCTCGGTGCTCTCCACTCTTCTTTGCAATCTCTACTACGCGAACTTCGAGCGGAAAGTGATCTGGCGGCGCCTTAGCAAGTTCCATCCAGCGTTTGCGGCTGCGCCTCGTTAGAGTAGAGCGGGACACGCCTAACGCATTGGCCACGCCCTGTTTAGTGAAGTTGGGTCGCATTGCGAGCACGAGGAGGGCTATAACCACCATGTCGAAGGTAATGGGGCGATGGGTGCGTCGCGGCATCTTTCTTGTCCTTGCTGCTGTCGTAACGCGGAGCTGCTTTTAAAATGCGAAGCTGCTTTTTCAAGAGAAGCAGGCGGTTTTGGTTGCGTTTGCTTAAATTTTGGGGAAAAAGTGGAAAATTCAAATTTCGGTCAACCGCTCTGTCCTAATTTGGGGAAAGTAGGTCATTTAGCCTGTGTTCAGCTGCTCTTCATTTTATCTTGCTCGTTGTATTATATACAAAAAATAAATACAACACGAAAATTCGAGCTTCTGCCGCGAACGTACCAGTATTTGTATGGCATACTTTGTCGAAGTCAAGAAGGGAAAAAGTAGCGCTTCGATTGTAACGATTCTCCTACACAACAGCATACTTTTTGAGGTTATCTATCATCACACGATACCGGTATCCTGTTCCGGCTATTCTTGCTGCTTGCTTGCTCTATCCCGGCCAGCAAAATGCTCTAAATGCTCAAAGCGCTCCAGATGCGCATGCCGCGATAGCATCTCGCAACCCTGTTGCTCTATCTCTATTTGCATCAACTCACCACAGAGAGCAACTTGCTCTCCGTCATCGAGAGTACACCCGCAAGCAGGATCGATCAGTCGACTCGTGAGTAGCTTTTCAGCAGCGGCAGCAGCAGGTAGGGTTGCTCAAGAACCAGGCCAGCCCAGCTGGTGCGACTGACTGACTGACTTTCGCCGATTGCGCCGAATTGCTTCGTTCGCACAAACAGCACAAGCAAGCGAGCACGCTTGCGTGGTAACAAGCAACAACTGCGCAAACAAGGCGCAAGGAGACCGCCCCGTCACCAGCCAACAACAACTCCAACAAGAACAACTCAAGCAAGACAAGAACAGCACAAGCAAGCAACTCACAAGCGTCGTGGATGTTGGATGACTCGCAGTACAACTGGACGCTGATCTACACCATCGTGCTCGCGGTCGCGACGCTCGCGACGCTGCTCACGCTGCTGCTGTCCTTCAAGCAGATTCAGGCGAGCGACTCGGCCGTGCAGTACATCACGCACTCGGTCGTGCGCTCCAACTTCATCTACTCGCTCGCGCGGCTTGTCTTCTACTTCTGCGTCCTGCTCAACTACAGCGGCGTGCGCGACGCACTCGACGACGTCGAGAATGGCCAGCTCGTGGGTGTGCGCGTCATCTACGCAAGCACCAGCGACAAGAGCGGCAAGTCCATGGTCATCTTGGTCGCGCTCATCGGCGACGTCGCGCTGCTCTGCATGACGTTCTGGGTCTTCTCGCTCGCCTATGAGCTCACGCGGCTGATCGCCAAGTCCATGGACCGCGGCCGCGAGCGCGAGCAGCAGGTCGTGCGCAAGTACTGCATCCGCACGTACAGCATCGCGACGGTCTTTGCGCTCATCATGGTGCTCTCGGCGCTCATGTCCCCGCAGCAGGAGCGGATATTGCGCGAATTCGCGCTCAACTTCCAGCTCGCGTGCGTCTGGATCTCGTTCCTCTATCCGCTGGGCTGCTCGCTCTTTTTGTCGCTCAAGAAGCGCACGATCAGCGTCGTGCCGCCCAACGCGACGTTCCTGCACCGGCGCATCCGCAATCTCGTGATCGTCTACTGCGTGCTCGTCTTCCCGGCGTGCCTCGTGGAGCTGCTCATTCGCATCATGAAGGTGCCCATGTTCTGGGTCGGCGTCAGTCAAGCGTTCTACTATTTATCTGGTGGCGCCTCGGCGCTCGTCATTGGCACGAGCGTCACGTGCTGCTACAACACGCTGCGACCACTGATGCCGCCCTCGGTCTACGAACAGCTCCTGGAAAATGGTTACTTCCCTGAAGCGTTCGAAACCGACCGATTCATTGAGCCGCCTCTGTTCCGTCCGATCTTCGTGTGTACCGATATCGAAGGCTCGACGGCGCTCTGGGCGAAGGACCCGCAGGCGATGTCCGAGGCCCAATCACTCCACGACGACCTCATGCGCAGAGAATTGCTGCGGTGCGGCGGCTATGAGATCACAACCTGCGGCGACGCGTTCCAGCTGGCGTTCCACAAGGTCTCGGACGCGATGCTCTACTGTCTGCACGTGCAGGAGCGGCTGCTGAAAGTGCACTGGCCGTCCGCGATCCTGAAAACCGAGCACGCCCCACGCGTGTATGACCTCTGGGGGAAATTGGTCTTTAATGGGCTGCGCGTGCGCATGGCGATCCACGACGGCGACGAGCAGCTCATCTGCGCCAAACACCCGACGACCGGCAAGATGACGTACCTGGGCATCAGCGAGATCGTGGCGCGCGAGATGGGCGATCTGGGGCGTGGCGGCCAGGTGCTCATCAGCGAGAGCGCGCTCACAATCTACGAGACCGAGGAGAAGGAAGCGTTGCTGAGGAAAGACAAGAAGTTCCAGAACGCGTTCACGAGCCAGCAGAGCGAGCTCTTTGAGCGCGTGGACCTCGGCATCTCAATCCAGCTGCATGAGCTCAAATCGACCAAGATCGGTGACCGCTTCCGCAAGGAGAAGCAGGCGGCGAACGCGCGCGTGGCGATGATGCACAGCCAGCATTGATAGAAATCTATTTAACTTGTAACTTATAGGAGGAACCCTCTGCTCGGGATTTCCAGACTTCGAGAGTGCTGCCTAAGTATTTGCGATTGTGTATCCTACTGCAGCTGTAGAGACAAGCTCTCGTGACCATGTATACTTTCTGATGAGTCTTTATATCCGCAGGAGCGCAACCAGCTTCGTAGGCTCGTTCAGCCTCTTTTGCTGACCATATTTTTTTATTGCATGCTGTAATATTCACAACATGCATCGCTAGTTTGGGTCGCTCGTGATTTCAGCTCGTCTTATTTTGGGCTCGCTGCTGCCAGTTTGCGCTTGACTGGCATTATCATCTCGCTCCACGAGCCTCGCGTCTATCCGCCAAGAGCGAGCGCCGATCACAGCCGCTACGTCCATCGCCAGCGCCAGCGACGCATCTGGAAAGTAGCAGCGACACCAGCAGCATGTGGGGTCCACGCGTCACCTCGAGCACCCGCCTGAGCGCCCGGAGTTCGTCGACGACCACAGCCAGCAGCGACGGCTCCGAGACAGACCCGTTCGCGTCACCCAGGCGCTCGCTTTCGTCGTTCGACTCTCTTGCAAGCAAGCGCACAGTCACCAGGGCACTCTCCATGTCCTCCGACTCTTCGTGGATCAAGAAGAAGCGCAGTGGCTCGAGTGACGGCGAAGCGCCACCAGCCGTTGTGAAGGCGCCTAAAGAACAGCTATCGGCTCTACCACTGGCGTCTGAAACCCAGCGAGTAGCCGCGATGACGGCGCCTGGAGACCAGCCTTCAGCCCTCGCGACAGCGCCTCAACTCCAGCACGCGACTGTCGTGATGGAATCTGAAAGCCAGCCCTCGACTTTTTCAATGGCGTGCGAGAGCAAAGCGACCTACGCCGCCGCCATGGCGTCCGACTACAGCATGAGGTACCCCTGGCTACATATCCAATGTGTGGTACCAGAGAGCGGATGCCTGACGTTACCTGCCTGTATTCTGTTTGCATTCGTGACACACATAGTAGCGACGACGAAGACTTTGACAGCCAGCAGCCAACGGGTGAGACGATCCGCGTCACCGTGCGCTTCCGGTACGTCCCCCTATTGCATTATCACTCCATGGCTTGCTTCCATATTAACATGATTATGAACTGCTACCATACTAGGCCTCTGTTGTCGCGAGAGAAGGCGAGCGGGCAGTCGGCCTGGAGTGTGCATCCGCAGACCCACACGATCACGCAAGTGGCCTTCAGTAACCCCAGCACCAGCGATGTTCCCGAAGCCCCTCTGTCTTCACGCTCCAACAGCAGACGCAGTGGCAGTAGAAGCGCCTTCGCTTTTGACGAAGTGTACCAGGAGTGCCACTCAACTCAGGTGATCTACAACGGCGTCGCGCGCTCCATTGCCCGCTCGGCGCTCGACGGCGTCCACGGCTCACTCTTCGCCTACGGTCAGACGAGCAGCGGTAAGACCTTCACCATGCAGGGCTCGTCACTATGCAACAGTATGAACAGCACAGGCACTGAGCCAGAGACCGAGAGCGACCGGCGGCCATTAGACTCGGACGGCATCATCCAGTTGGCCGTGAAGGACCTCTTCGACGAGATGGCCCGGCGACAGGCGGCCAGTCAGTCGCTGACCGGCTTTACCGTCAAGGTGTCGTACATTGAGATCTACAACGAGACCGTACGAGACCTCCTGAGCGACGTCAACACAATCGTGAATGTGCGTGAACACCCGATGCACGGCGTGTTCACGGATGCCTCGGAGCGCGTGGTGTCCGATGCACGCGGCGTGCTTGCGGCCCTGAAAGACGGCGAGAAGAGCCGCGCGGTAGGCGCCACCAACATGAACGAGCGCAGCAGCCGTTCGCACACGCTCTTTCGCATGGCTATCGAGTCCCGAGCCTGTGCCTCAACTGATCATAACTCAGCTGAGAGTGTACGCGTCGGGTGCCTCAACTTTGTGGACCTCGCGGGCTCCGAGAGCGCGCAGCGCACAGGCGCCCGGGGCCAGCGCCAGGTGGAGGCCGGCAATATCAACCGCAGTCTGCTGGCGCTCTCGCGTGTCGTCCACGCCCTATCGTCATCTTCTAATCACGAGGCTTCCCCTTCACACATTGGCTTCCGCGACAGCAAGCTTACGCGCATCCTGCAGCCGTCGCTGAGTGGTGTGGCGCGTGTGCTCTTCATCTGCTGCGTCTCGCCCGCCATTCAGTTCGTTGAGGACACGAAGAGCACGCTCAAGTTCGCCTCGCGTGCCAAGCGCATCCAGATCCATGCTGGTGTCAACGAGATCCTCAATACTGAGGACAGCAGTGCAAAGGCTCAGCAGCTCGTGGTGCAATCGCTGCAACAGGAGAACGAGAGCCTGAGAAAGGACCTGGAGAAGCTCAAGGATGCCCAGGAGCTGGCGACCAGTCTTAAGAAGCAGATCCAGATGATGGAGATGGAGATGCTCATTCGTGGGGGCGAGTCCAGGGAGAGCCTCACGGGTTTGTTGAGTTCGCTCGAGCTGCGCGAGTCCTTCCGGAACTCGGACTGTACGAGCGCATTCATGCTCGAAGAAGACGACGATGAGTATGACGACGAGTACTGTGGCTGTGAACATCAGGATGGAGTCAGATACGACAGTGAAGGCGAGGTACAGCCTGAGGAAGAGCGCGAGTCGATTGGTGACATGCGCGCGTCGTTCTTCGTTGAGAACCTCATCGACCCGAATGAGATGACCGACGACGAAGAGGACTATGAGCACAATGACAATTTCAATAGCGAGCCACCTGAGACGGTCGTGGAACCTGAACAATGTCAGCACTGCGAGGAGCTCCAGCGGCAGATTGAGGCCGTGAAAGAACTACAAACCCAACAGTTGAGCCAGGCGAAGGCGGACTTCCAGCCCCTGAAGGGTCTGGAAGAAGCCCAGCAGCGTGTGCAGCAGCTGGAGACCGACTGCGTGACGCTGCAGAAGCTCGCGCTCGAGACTGAAACGAGTTCACAGAAGAAGCTGAGAGAGCTTGAGAGTGAGTTAGCGCACGCGAACAAGCTCTCATTGCACCAAAAGCAGCTGATTGACGCCTTCCAGACCCAGCAACTGCAGCTGCAGACTGTGGTGGACCCAGCGGACGACGAAGAGCGTTTGCTGCTGGCTGAGAGCGGAGGCGTCCTGAGTGGAGACAGAGAGCAGGGTTCTATTCTTCACGACCGCCTGGCAATGCTGTTGACACCACCGGGCGGCTGGGGGCGTCTGGAGAGCATGACGCTGCTCATGGCGCTCGTGCTCATCAGCGCCACACTCTACGTCACGACGGGCTTGAGGTGGTGATGAGGAGAGTTTGGTTTTTGGCTTTTGGCTTTTTTTGTGAAGTTGTGAAGTGAGGAGTCGCCGATCAGTGGCAAAATGCATAGTGCGCAGCCACAGCCACATAGACGACGATTAGTGAGGATGTGAGTGAAATGCATGCAAGTGCGGCTACGGAGAAGCAACACACACAAAGAAGGAAGGAAGGTACCACCTATTCCACCACTTCTTGCGTGTCAAATTGCAACGTATATTGTTTATCTACGAAGTAGTTGTACCCGACTTCGCCGGGCGTGATTCACTACTTTGTATACGGATTACCATCATCGAAATGCCTGTGGACATTTCTCCGAACCGTGTGTGCTGGAACAAAGCAAGTTCTTCCAGCACATATTTTTTTCTTCGTCTTCGTTGGCAGTTAGCCGCGACAGAAATGCTCCAAACTTTCGAGGCCCAGTAGCTTGCGCTTGAGTAGCGACAGGATGTTCTGCGCGGCGTTGACGTCTCGGTTCCAAAAGTTCGCCTTGCAATCACTAGTTGTACAGCGCAAAGCGTTTCTGGTTTTCTTCAAGATGACTTCGTTGTCTCTGGTCTTAGTCAAGAGAAGAGCTTGGCCAAGTGGCGAGTGACAATCCGAGCACAGCTTACTTGTCCGGTATTCATCGATGGGAACCACGGTAGCTCACTTCTTCAATGCTTTCCTTAACCCTTCACTGGACTCAGGGCGTGGCCGGAGATCCCGTCGCGGCGACTCCAATCTCCGTATCCCACGAGAATTTTCGAACTTGCGACCGGCATGATGCGATTCGCCATAGCGTTCGACGCCTCCTCTTTCATCCTCGACTAGAAGAAGTGCCACTTTAAAAGCGCGTTGTCGGCACAGAACTCAAGCAAGAAGCTGACGTTTCTTCAGAAGATCTTCAGACGCCACAGATACTTCTCGAAGCTGGACATCTTGTACGAAGGGATACCGGCGATCACTCTGGCGTAGCACTTCATACGCTTCTTTAGGTTCTCGTGTCAGAAGCGCGTCTTGTTCATCCCAGCAACGTGTTTGTACTCCTTCGTGCAGATCGAGTGGACTGTCTCGGTGCCAACTTGACGCGGAGTTCGACTGCCGTGCGTTGTCTTCGTCTTCACTTTTTCCATACTCTCGCTCACAGCAGTACCCAACAACTGCATCACAGGATCAATCGCGACCAGCGTGTCTGCCTCGTAATCCCTCGAGAGAAAACGCCACTCCTCGTCGAACGCGACTTCATTCTTCGTCCGCTGAGTCCTCGGTTTCTTCTTGCCACTCTTTTTCTCTGACTTTGGTCGCATCAGAAGCACCGACGTGCTGTACCTGTTGGTCATGATCTAGTTTGCGAACAATCGACTTGCGAATGGAGATTTTGACTCGTGGTCCAACTCGTCGAATTCCCGCTTGGAGACCGCAACGTTCGGAGTAATGGTCTTGAATTGGGAAACCACAAAGCCTTGGCGCAGGAACAGCTACTTCTTCTTACAGACGTCCGTATTTGAAATCAGCGCCTTCCCGGACACCGTTAGTGGAATGTCGAGAGTATTCCTTCTGTCTGGCTTCTTGAAAATCGTCACACAAAACCCTTGGAGCTCTGACCCGTTGACCACGACGTGCGCGACTGAGTACGAACTGGAGTACGGCAGAAGAGAGAACAACCGGATTCCTATCTTCTTCGGGTCCTTCAGCTGCGATGCTTCTACCTTCCGTAGGATCTTGTACAACTTTGAATTAGAGTACTCCAAGTTGTCCTTGATGACTCTCTGGAAGGTACGAACCCTAGCCACGCGCAAAGCTTGATCTTGTCGTCTGCGAAGTCGTTGTCTTCCGCGCGGTAGCAGGCTCGAACCAATCGCCTGACCTCCGGCACGAGAACTGTCTTCTCAGTCTTTTCTTCGAGCAGGAGACGCGCGTACATGGAGAGTCGTTTCTCAAAATGCAGGACGATCATGTTCTCAGTGTTGATTCGCATCTGACCCGCGATTTGGAGTATGTCGTTGTCACCGTACTCCAATTGTGGAATAGTGTAGCATTTGGTACTCTCGCGCTCCGGTCAATTCAGTGCGACTGCTTCCTGCAAGCTTCCGTCCACCATTTGCGCTAGTTTCCTCTGCCGGTCCACCTTGATCTCCTTCTCTGCCTTGGCTTTCACCACTCGAATTCCGGTCGAACATGCACCCTGGCAACATTACGTGAAGAACGTCTGATTGAGGATCGAGAACTCGATGTCGTTCTCCAGGCAACGGAATACATGGAGGTTAGCGATGTGTCATGCTTTCAACTGGATTTGCTTGAGGACGATACAGGTACGCTGGATCACTGCAGGCATGTCTGGGTCCTTGCACACGCGAAAGAGTTTGCATACCACGGTGGTGTTCTCGTGCTTGGCGGAGAACTCCTTTTCCTCAGCCGTCTTTGCATTTGCCACTCATGATGAGAAATGACGAATGAGGGAATGAAGCAAGCGCTTTGTTGGATGCGCGAATAAGAAAAGTCAATCTTATTTATAACTTGATATTTGTGAGACCATCTGCAATGTTTTCAGAAATCCTGTTCTCTCTGCGATTCGTGTCTACACTGGCCGTTTCATTTTTTGACTAGATTGTCCTGCTGTCCGAGGCGAAAGGCTGCGTTCACGACTCGATCTACTCCCTGCTTTGATCTATACACATTTGAATCTGAGCTTAGCCCATACTTTGCATCAGGCTGGACGTCCCATTATACCTTAACCATATTTGAATGCTTTCCAACAATGTCAGCGCCATACTTCGGAATGATCTCTTCTCCATTATCCTCATACATGTTTTGATCATCTCGAATAGTATCATCAACCTTTCGAGTTGAATTCCCTAGATTTGGATGTGATCGCGCAACCATTTTGTCAATACTGTCCTCAAAGATGCCATCCATACGAGTGGTAGTGTTGTTGTTATGACCTTGGCGAACCTGTTGCAGCATGCGCTTTGGTCAAACAAAGCCTTCTGTGCAGATATCGCCCACGTCCTTAAGCATGCCTTTGATATCTCTCTCGAGTCTAAATTAATGCTGATCTGCTATTTGAGTAGCTAGTGACGTAGTTGAAGACATACGCTGGTCTTTCATCATATCCCCGCGAAATAACTCTGGATGATTTGGGCATGCGTGTACCGACCACCATGCTCTTGAACACTTAAAATCGTTTGACTTATAGCATTGAGACTTACCCGCGAAAGGTCTTCTTCATCCAAAGGAGCATCGGATCCGGTATAGCGCCACGTCTCTTTCATAAAGTTGTCAACAGTCAGCGGGTCATCATCCACATCGTAAGTCTGTTGATACTTTTGCTTCAACATAGATTCAGGAAGAGACGGGATGTCATACGAGTGCTGTCCCCGAGATTGCAAATGAATGATACAGGTAGGCTTCAATCAAACAGCTTTGGTATGATTCACTTTTTTGGATCACATTGCACTATGACAACTCCACAAATAGACCCCTCTCGACGCATCCCCTCTTTTACAGTCACTGCGCACAGAACAGGATCAGTGTCAGGGTACGTTCTTGAAAATACCGTTCACTGAGAAAATTCGTGTTCAGGGATTCAACAGTTGGTGTAGGAGAATCAATCACAACATCACCCACGAGAAGGTCTTCTGTTGTCCGAAGTGCGAGCTGACGATGGATCGAGACGTGAACGCCGCACGCAACATCTTCCTTAAGAACGAACATATGCTCACCTGGGCTCCTCGAGTCCGGGTGGCCGGAGATGCCTACTCCAAGGTGTCAGGTGCTCTGAGTTTACTTTGAGTATCCAAGACCTGAAATATAAAATAGAAGGTCGTGAACGAATCATGTTGGTACTTTGGTATCGCATGGTAAGTTGGCGATCTTCTGAGGCGTAGCGATCTGAAAACTCATGTTTTGCAAATTCATCACGAGAAAGATCAATATCGTAAAACAGTCGACAGCGCGATGTGATAATAAGTCCATGCGCCTCCCATTTCAGTGTAAGACCAACGTACTCGTTGAACTTAACCGCATCATTGATATTGTAGATCCAATAGAATGCACGACTGACTCCTGTTTCGACTCGCAGTAGTACCATGCCTCGGCGG
>JAASGO010001127.1:0-10202 GCA_023334245.1 Globisporangium cederbergense | reverse complement strand
TGAAATGGTTGTGCTTCTCTGCGCTGTCGTCTGCGCGTGTTCGTGAAATGCAACAGGCGAGGGTTTTGTATTAGATTCCGTAGTCTCGTGAAAGGAGACTTGACGTGGGTTTGTATGCCATACAAGTGCAAGGCAAATGTACCTTTCTATGTGATTGGCTACTACACGACTTGTTGTGATTTGCGCTATCTCATTGGATGAAAATAGCAGTACATCTTCACCATAGGCTTCTAAATAGGTCGACAGTTCGTATTGAGTTGAGTATGCAGTAATTAGCATCAGACAAACGGCCAGTTGGATTGTGACGACGGACAGATCACATTTGAGCAGTGAATGCGAGCGCATGGAAGCAGCCGGGTTTCTCGAGGCGAGGTGGTGCCGGCGGACGGCGCGCGTGAGGCAACAGTAATGCAGATCAACGCGCTGTCAAATGAATTCGCATCGCTAAGTGCTGTTGGCGCGACTGCCGGTGGTGATGAGAAGGACAAAGGAAGTGGGAACAATGCCAGCGAGAGTGGGGCTGCCAAGCAAACAGATGATAATGAAGGCGACCATGGCGAATGGGAGATCATCGAGGCTCTCGACACCGCCAAACGCGACACTAAGCCATCCATTGTTCAGTGCAGAGCCAGTGCCGGGTGTGCAGTAGCGCAGCGATTCGTCGCAGCACACGAGCTCGTGGAGCAAGCGAAGGCGTTCTTCTCTACTGGCTTGACCGAGCGAGCGTTCGAGACAATCCGCCGCGCAGTGACGCTGTGGAGAAGGTTAGAGATCGACCAAGCCTTCCTGGACAAGCTTGTCTTCAAAGCAAAGAAGCTCGTCAGGACGCCACAAAGCAAGGACACCAACGCCGCTGCTGACGCGTGCTTCGTATTTGCGATGCGCGGTGTTAGTGCTTCGCCAGAACATGACTCACTAGCATTCTGGCGCGAATGTGTCGCAACGCACTCGTCTGTCGCCATCTTCCAGTACTGGCTTGCGCTTGAGCTGTTCGACCACAGTAGCTTTGACGCTGCGCTGGTTTTCCTTGGCAAGGCGCTGGAGCTCGAGCCGAATCCGCAGTGGCTGTACCTTCAAGCACGCTGTCTGACAAAGATGTCTGAGTTCACGCTGGCAGATCGCGTTGACGCGTTCCGGATATACCTCGCAAAGAACCCTTCGAACGAAGAGTTCGTGCCGCAGGCGTACTATGCGCTCGCGTTCCTGTACCTCGAGGAAGGCGAGTACGCGCTCGCGAAGCGGTATCAGGCTCTAGCACAACTCGCCGAGCGACCGCCGATCCGGTTCCCAAGCTTTGGTCTTGTCGAAGACGACTCCCACCCAAAGCGGATGCTACGAGTGGCGTTCAGCGCGCCGTTGTACTTGCTTTCGATCAAGCAGCAGCTGGAGTGCGTCGAGACGAGCGAGCTGGAGTGCGAGTGTTGCCAGGAGTGGATGAGTTTGCTCTCACTGCTGCGGCATAAGATGGAGTCGTGTGTACAGCGCCCTGTTGGCTGCCTGCTCTGCGGGATGTCAATGAAACCGGATCTGCTGCTTCCACACCAAGAACAAGACCACTCGCCGAGCTGAAAGGAGGATAGAAAAAGAGCAAATCCCATTTACTACTGAAGCATGTTTGTACATCTGTCTTGTGTTCGGCAGTCAAGAAGCTGTGGTCAATGGTATCTCGATGGATTGTTCAGCAACGAGTCAGATGAAGTGCAGGTTTTGGCCCAGGTGTATGGCGCGGACTGTGTCGGAGACGATCGCTCCATGCGCGAAAGCGTACGTTACAAGCTCGACACCGCGCAAAAGCCCAAAGCAGCATCTCGTGGCGAATAGCAAGCGACTTTTGTAGGCTGTGTGAGTGTATTTCTTTGCTGCAGACTACTGGTACCTGACTTCGACTTAGTCAACACCCCTGGTCTTGAGTTTCAACGCTAAAGACACAGCCAAGAGCTTTCAGGCTTCAGGCAGACTTAGCAGCGCTGCCCTGCCGGTTAACAAACGCGATCTTGTTCAACTGCTTGAGCGTTCTGTCGAACTGCTCGTTTAATGCCGAGAACTTCTTGTATTGCATGGAGATGAGCCACCTGTACATCGAGAAGACCCTACAGCCGGCGTACATTGTCGCGGGCGTCTTCCTGGTCCAAGATGACGTCGTGCAGACCAGCAGCACAGTAAAGAGGGAGTTCAGAAGGAGTATGAAGCAAAGTACGAGCGCAAACTAAGCAGCGACAACACAGTGATGCCTGCATCGGTCATGAGTACGTGCCCGTTCGACTCGATGAACCCCATCGACGCGGTGGTAGATGAGCAATTAGAGCTCGATGACTATGTCTACCTTCCAATTGCGAGCCGTATTGTGTTGGTGGCACGACCAGGAACCCGATGTTGCCATGCATGGCAAAAGACTACCTTGCGATTCCTGGCGCTTCTTTGAGCTCTGAGCGCTCGTCTTTCCCTTGGCGTCCGAAAGGGCCTGACGAATAGAATTGCATTCACCCACTATGCTGTGCATGAGCATGCGCGCTCGCTGTAACAGGCTGTAGCGATACAAGTACGTCGTCAACTCGAGCCGCGCGTCCAATTCTCCATTCAATTCGTCACTGTAACGACACCGCACAGCCCTATTTACACCAGCCATAGCAATCGCAGCCCTTCGTACCGCACCGCCCGTGCCTCGACTTGGACGCCTTTGCTCCAGTCGAATTGCTAGTGGACAACCAGCGCACGGGCAAACAACAGCATTAGATATGTCGACTCGACAAAGCACTCACTCACGTCGGGCCTCTCTGGTCCGCTCTTGCGGCCCTGTGTGACGAGAAGACTTGGCGTTTGTATGCCGCCGTCACGCAGACGCTCCGGCTTCGGAGCGTGACCAAAGGCATACAAACGCCAAGTCATCTCGTAGTTCTCGGGCTCCGGTTGAAGTTCCGATGAATCAAGCAGGTGGGAGGAGAGGTTCAATGCACGCAAGCACCTCTTTACAAGAGCTACCGACTTGTTCTTATATCGAGACCTTCATCTGCAATCTGTGACGCAGCACGCGTCGCCACTTCCGAACCGTCGACACGTCTGATTGGCTAAGAACCGATTTGTAACGAGCCGTTCGCTGCCCATTCTCTGGAGACGATAGCGAGCGACCTGCATAATGGATACGAGCGACAGAGCGACTGATCGGCGATCGCTGACCCCCCAGCGTCATGCGGGCGTGCGGTCTGTCTCTGCTGGCGAATGACGGCGGCGGGCAAATGCGACGCAAATGCGACGGACAGCGATGGGACACCCGCGCGTCGACGCCCGCGTTTCGAGGGGTCGCATGCGCATGCGCATGCGCGAGCGCTTCTCGCGTTCTTGTGGTCGCGTCGAAGCGTCCTTCCTTCTTCCCATCGCTGCGAGCGAGGCTCCTATGTGTGGGTTGTTAAACGCACCTTGCGTGGTACATGTGGAGAATGTTAAATGCTGGATGTGCATACCCGCTGTTTGCCAATGGACACCTTCACGGCTTGTGTAATCTTCATGATCTCTTTGGCTTCATGGTTCATGTGGGCAGGCGGTGTCCAGCTGACTTGCTCTGACACTGATGATATACGACACCACCTTCACATCTCACTCACGCATCTACATTATTCTCTACTTGTACTCTTCTTTCTACTACTGTATTCGCTCTACTCTCTCTACCTTAATAAATATTCATGCCATTTCGACCTACCTAACTGTCCAGGAGATCGGCCAACGGGTGCGCCGTCGTGCACTCGATGAGCAGCGTGTGCGCGAACTGCTCCAGCAGCTTGCAGCGCTCGTGCAGGTACGCGAGTTCGAGGCGGTTGAACCAGCGGCTCGCAGCCTCGAGCTTGCTCCACGCTGCGTGCGTCTCGCGGAACTCGCTGCTGCCGACCGTGCTCACAAACCTGCTGAGCGCCGAGAAGCGGCGCCAGCGGCTGAAGTAGCGCCCGTCCAGCTGCAGCTCCACGAGGTACTCGGCGTGCTGCGCCTGTGAGTGCTTGGCCTCGACGATGCGGAAGCTGCGGATCTGGATCTTGGCCGCGATGTGGCGGTGTGACGGCAGCGCGCGCATCCACGCGTGCGGGCTGCACGCGTACGGCGAGTCGTACACCGGACGCAGTGGCGGGAATGTGCGGCAGATCTCGAACGCGCCCGAGAGCTCACGGTTCATCAATGCCGCGCTGCTGCGCGTGCTGGACGGGAAGCTTGGCATGGACGCGCGGCGCTGAGACGACGACATTGCCATGGCCGTAGGCAGTAGCAGACCGCCGTTCGCGCCAAAGTGGACGCTGTCATCGTTCTGCTCATCAAACTCGTCGAAATCTTCAAACCAGCCCCACTCAAAGCCGCCAGTTGAGTTCTGTTCATCATGGGATGTGGACGCCGAGTCGTCGCCCTTGCGGTCCTTGGTGAGCTCACCGAACTGGGAGCACGATGGCGGCGTGAAGGCCTCCTCAACGCCTGTGACCTGCTCGCGGCACACGGGGCACCGTGTACCCGACTGCATCCAGCGCTTGATGCACTTGGCGTGGATGCGGTGGCCGCACTGCGTCAGCTGCGTGTCCACGTCGTCCGCGAGGCACACGGGGCAGGTCTCGCCGAACTGCATGCCCACGTGGCGCTTGCCGCGCAGGATTTCCTCGGCGCGCGCCATGATGCGCTGCCGCCGGGCCGCGAGCTCCGGGTCCATGTCGCTCTCAAGCTGCTGATTCTCGTCCGCCACAGACCGCAGCGACGCGCTGTTGTGGTACTGGTAGTGCTGGTACTGGTAGTCAGACTGGAAGTCAGTGTTGTTGTCGAGCGGCTTGTCGCTCATGCTCTTGCGCAGGCGGCTTGCGCTGCTCTTGCGGCGCAACCGACTTGCACTTGCTGTTGCGGAGCTTGTTGCGTTTGCGCTTTCGTTTGTGTGGCAGCTGGTGATGCTGTTGTTTGCGGACGCTGGGTACGGCGCGACGTGTTTGTTGCTGTTGCTGTTGCTGTTGGCGGATGAGGTCGTCGATCGCGCATCCCAGAGCCACGTTGCTGAGGTCGTGCTGGTCGGCTCCATGGCATCGAGCCCCATCTTATCTTGTTTGGCGACTGGTTATTTGTTGGAACTGTGCGTCTGCTGCTGCTGTAGATGAGGGAAGTCCGGATGCATGCAACTCTTGCGCGTGCGTTGGTTTGTTCTCTCGCTTGCTGACTTGTTTGTTTGTTTGCTTGTGCTGCTGTGCTTTGCGTGGCGAGTTCTCAACTGTACAGAAAGCAAAGCCATCCGAATGGCTTTGCGCACAAGGACTTGCGCAGCACAAAGACACAAGAGACGACAGACAGACAAACAAGCAAACAACAGGCTGCCCCGTCCACGCGATTCAAAACGAAATGGAATGTCCCACTGTGCGCTTTTCGGCTCTGAAAATAGACTCACCGGTCTTTATATAGGTCCACGACTGTTTCAGTTTGGATATAGTGGCCTTACTCTATTCCGCCGCCGATCGTCTGGTCGTTTGTATCATGTCAACACAGCCAGAGAGCTCGCACGTATATAAGAGCATTTCCAAACCCAGACGCGCTCGTACATCCGATGTCAGCAAGTTGGTCTCACAAACCACCACGCGAATCGACGTGGAATGGCCGCGAATACAAATGGCGAACATGAACCAGTGCTCCGTAAAAGATGCTGTGCTTGTGGTTGCAGCGACGACGTGCACTGTTGCACACACGCGCGCACGTGCCGTTGTCCGCATCAATCCAGTGGCGCAAGGTTTTCTGCGCCACGCAGAGTTGCTCTGCGTTTTAAAAGTAGGGCGTTTTGCTCCCGTTTAACTTGCGCATCCATCTATCCATCCATCCTTAACGTCACAAGTTTTGCTGCTTGGGTCTTCCAGATGGCTGCTCCCGTTGCCGGTTTGGCAAGTTGTCCACTTCGCATATACGAGTCATTTCGAGGTTTCTTAGAGCTTTAGAGTGTAAGAGTGCGAGGAAAAACAAACGCTCGAGTGGCTGCCGCTCTCAGAGCTCCCAGCCAGCTGGCACTTGATTTATTTGTGTTGCTAGCAATTTTGCTACTCGTCCCAGTCAGATGGAAATGGCGATGATCGACGGCTTTATTTAGATGTGATGGTGGCCGTTGGCCTCAGATGGTTTAGCGTTTTTTTTGTCTTCTGAGCATGACGCGAGGTGGCGCGCGCTCGACCGGATTGATCTCGTCAATCCAGTCATGGGAGAGCTCATCGCGGGATTCAGTTGTTTTTTTTGTCTCGGAGCCTGCTGCTGCTGGTGAGTCCACAAATAATAATAGAAACTGGCTGCTGTGGCTAGGAGGGAAATGGTGTAGCGAGCGATATAAGTAAGCATGGCGCCACCTCCAGCCGTAGCGTTCTGTCTCAAAATGGAATCAAGTTGACCAGCAGCAAGCAGGTGGCACCAGCGTCTATCGGAGCTTTTGATTTCGTCCAGGCAATTTGCTGCTGGTGTCCGAGCAGCGAATGCCTTCGCGGACCTCTATTTTATTTGCTGCCGCTGATCCAGCCCCCTTCTCTCGGAGCGAAAGAGCGCTAGTGCTAGTGTTAGAGCTAGCGCTCACTTCTGCGCTCTCTTTTTTCGCCAAGTCGTTCTTCACCGTCGTCGTTTTGAAAATTTTGACGATGCTTGCTCTCCCTGTGTTCTGTCACTATCGGAATCTTCTATACCTCGGTTTCGTCACTATCAGATTGTGTACTGCTGGGGAAAGGATGGGCTTTCCAACTTGAAGTTGGTCGACGAGACCGTCAACATGGCTAAACTTTCAGCTGTGGTGGCAATTGCTCCGCGCCGCCAAAACATTTTTGATGGTGTGCCACTGCGAGTGGAGCGCGTGCTCTTCGGCAACTGTGGTCCTCCTTGCTTTCGAAGCCGTCTCTGAGAACATGCCAGCGGCAGATAGGTGCAGGCTGCGCTCTCCACCTAGGTGCAATGCAAACCATCGGCGGCGCTCTGCGTCCAGTCGAGAAGCCTGAACACTTCAAGCTGCTCGCATATTCTCTCCGCTCCCCATCCTGTTGCGCAAACCGTTGCTGACTCTACCTATATGTATGATCCTTCTCGTCAGACATCACTTCTATTTCGTGTTCATGTATCGGATCGGGCACAGGACAAACTTTCTGCATCGCGCTGTACTGACTTCCTGACGTCACCACTTAGAGCCACCACTCCAAGTCAGCAGCAACAACCCCCAAAAGCTCATCCACACTGTTGTCGTTTCAAATATTGCGCTCGCTCAAAATTCTCAGCCTTGACTGACAGGTGTAACGCTCCTTCCCCATTCTAGATTTGGCCATCAGCCCTCGCTCACACCTCAACCGCCAGTCTAGCGCATCTTCGCAGTCGTCACTCACTCACTGTCCTCGTGGCAATGTGGCTCGCCTTCCTAGCTGGATCACGCCTCAGATATCTGAGATTTCCATCATGGCCCCGCTCGCTCACTCACATGATTTGGTTGATGTACACGCTCCGGCAGCGCGAGTTCTCGAACGTGACGACGCGGAACGCCGGGTTCGCCTCGGCGATCTTCACGAGCCACTCCTTACAGGCGCCGCACGGGGCGAGCGGATTGCGGTCGTTGCTGTCCACCTGCGAGAGCAACGTGGCGGCCTCCACGGACGCGTCGTCGCACGAGAACGTGCGCGGCCGCTTGGGTTTCCGCGGGCTCTGATAGTTCGAATTCTCGAGCTTCCTACTGCGCTTCGGACTGCTGCTGCCCATCGCCGTCGTGAGGCTGGCGTGCGTTGGTGGCGACGCCGCAACGTCGATGCTGGCGATTTGTTCTCCGTTGACAGCAGTTGCAGTCGCATCCTCACCGACGCCATCACCATCAGCAGCATCGGATACACTGGTGGTCGTGCTTTCCGTCGTGACAACCGTGGCAGCATCGCTCTTCTGAGTCTCCTTCGAAATCTGAAATTTTCCGACTCGCGGGATGTCAGCGAACGTTGTAGTGGTGAGGGTACTACTCTGCGTGGCGACGCTCATCACGCTCGTGCTCGTGCTAGTCACGCTCCCGCCACCCAAATTGAGACTGAGCACGCCGATCATTTTCATCGCGCGGCGCTTGAGCGTCGGGTCGCTCGCCAGCGCGCTGCCGATCGCATTGCGCTCAGCACACAGCGAACCCGTAGGCATGGACACCTCGCAGTTCATGCCGCGTTGCACCACGATCCTCTTGGCGCCACTGCGCTCGTCCACCTTCTCGATCAGCAGCACGGCGAGCACGGGCTTGCGTGACTTGCGCAACCAGAAGTTGCCCACTTCGCCCTCCCCTTCGGCGCGCAGGAACTGGTCGCGGAAAATTCGCATCTCCTTCACAAGCGTCTGCGTGAGCATGTCAGCGTCCGAGGACGCCACGCAGGGCGACGCCTCGATGTTCTCGAACGAGTGGAAGTCCACGTCGCCCATGCACAACTTGCGCTCGTGCCAGAAGGTCTTGAGCTGCCACAGATGCAGGTACGACGGGCGGTAGATGCGCAACGACGCGTTGAGCGCACTGAGTCTCGCTGGGGGTCCATCAGTATACGCGATCGTGACGTGAAAGTGCGCCTTCCAGGCATCGCCGCACTTGTCCACGAGCGCCTCGCGGTGGGCCTCGATGCGCGGCCGCAGCTCCCGCGTCATGAACTGCACGTTGTCGTCGAAGCGAAAGATGTTGGAGCCCGAGTGGACCTGGATCACGTCCACCTGTGGGTAGTACTGCTGCACGAAGAGCCTGATAAGCTGCGCGGTCGTCTCCGTCGAGTTCCCATGCAGCGAGTGCGCCTCGTTGCGCGGGATGCCGGCTCCGCTGATCAGGTACAAGAGCTGCTTGCTGCGCTCCGACTTGAATTCCGTGAGCACCTGGCGCCACTTGGGCAACAGTAGCGCTACGAGCGGAAAGTACACGGCCGTGATCGCCACTTTGGTCCAGTGGCTTGCGATCAGTTCAAACGTCTCGCTGCCGCCTAGTGTGTCAAGTAATACGTGCACACAAATAGGACATTAAGAAGCCACTCGCATTAGTTGTGGTGGCCCTTGATATAGCGATATCCATACAAATTCACAAAAGAAAGACGCACCTCGGATCTGGAAGTCGTGCAGGTTTGCGACGGGGATTGGGTGCGCGTCGAGCTTGAAGCCCACGGGCGACTGCATGTCGTGGCAGTGGCTCGCCTTCGCCTTCCAGCGTCTGCCCTTATGTTGTTGTTGTTGTTGCTGCTGCTGAATGTCGAGCATGCTCGGGTGCAACGCGCGCGTCGTCGGGCTCTCCGTGCCACCGCCAACTGTATCGCCACCGGCGGCTTGCTCACACGCGGTCGACGACAGCAGCGTCGAGTCGATTCCGCCCGGCGGCGCAGCGCGTAGGAGCTCCTCGACGGTGTCCATGATCGCCCGGCTGATTTGCTGGAAGAGACTGAACTTGGGGCGCCCTAGCAGCGACAGTGGCACGGGCGCGTGCTTCTTGCGGCCGTTGGATGAGCTGCTGTCCGCGTTGGTCTCTTCTTGACGGTCGTCATCGCGCACCCAGGAGAGCTCGACAATGAGGTCCGAGTGCGAGATGTTGTGCACGAGAAACTCCATCCGCACTTAGTCTTCTGTATGGCACTCGCTGATGCTGCGCTGGTGTGTGTGGTGCAGTCGTGTAGCGAGGAGGTGTGATCGGTTGCTTGTCGCTCGCTGCATGCGTGTTTGGCTTTGTGCTTGGTCGCTTTCACCACACGCATTCACCCAGTCAAGATTCGATCGGGTGAATGGGTGGATGATCACCCATTCCAAGATTCGGGTCAGGTGAATGGGCGCTGCTCATTCATCCCACAAAATATCGCACTCCAAAAAGTATTTTGTTTTTCGACATTATGTTTAGTTTAGGCTCAGGGTTCATTTTAGGCACGAATGTAGGTATCGTCAAGAAGGTCGTGGTGTTGCTGGCTGCGGACGCACTACCGAACTGCTGGCTGAGGCGTTCGTCGTAAAGGGCGCCAAGGTGTACGTTGCCTCAGTAGAGGCCTCGATTGCTCCTGCCGCCGCTGCGCTCACCGCCGCGGGACCAGGTAGCTGCATCGCAATTCGTGCCGATTTGACCACAACGCCCGGCAGAACTGCCCTCGCGACACACATCTCCGAGAATGAAGAGGCCGTGAGCCTACTGATCAACACCCCCGCTTGTGCATCAGCAGAGTCCACGGCATCGAGTCCAGCCGAAGAGAAGTCGAGTAAAAAGAAACGGA
>JAASGO010001126.1:0-10203 GCA_023334245.1 Globisporangium cederbergense | reverse complement strand
TCAGCGACGTTTCCCTAAACCCTGCTAGGATGCACTCAGCTTGAGCTTCAGTAGTAGTAGGCTACCTATGATACAGAGGAACCCAGTCACCACGAGGCAGAGGCACGCTTAACAACGTAAATCGAGTCATTTCCAATTCCTACACATGGCGTTCCAACACAAAATATATCCTCCTAGCAGATGCAGCACCTTGGCACAATGGCGGTGCATCGATAGGACAAGTGTATCTAGCGTTTGCGACGTGACTGCATTTCATGCTACTTGAACAGCGACCTGAAGATCGTGGAGATTGTCATACTGCTTCCCACCGACGTGTACGCGCTGCGCCATAACACCCTACACGTTCTCGATCGGATTCAAGTAGGGGTAGTAAGCTGGCCACGGTATATAATCTTAATGTTACGACTGGTAAGCCACTCCTTCGCTTCACAAGAGGTGTGGCATTAGAGCATTATCCCGTTGAAAAATTTGCGTCTCTGAGTTAAAGATTGGTTGCAAATACAATTGCAGCGTAAAGATGTACTTCACGGAGTTCATCCTGTCCGTTAAAAACTTTAACATAGTCTTGGTGATGCCAGAGAAGCCCACCCACATCATGATCGAGCCGCCACCAGAGTGCCGACGAAAGTTGAGTTGGATGAGGCGCCGCGTGTCCGTCCACTGGCGCCTCATGCCGTCGGGGCCGTCAAGATTCCGCTTTTTATCGTTTGAGAAGACGACACGACGCCACTCGACGTCATCCCACAGCTCCTTCTCACTCGTCTATGCTATTTTTGCTGCCTTGTGTCTCTTCTTCGTTGTTGGCTCTGTTAGGCGCTTCTTGTACGACAGCCAATCGTCGGACTTGAGCACGCGCTGGATGGTACGAGCACTGCACCCCAATTTGAACTTTTCTTTTGCCTTTGCGGCGTTGAGACCGCCAATAGACATCAATCGGATGATGTGACATCTGTCACGCTTACTGGTTTTCGGATTGCTCCCGGGGTGACGGGACTTCTTGGACTTGGACTATGCAAACAACATTTTGCTGCACGCACTGACGGATTGCTTGATGGCCTCTGCGATGCCTCACAATTAAACCAGTAGATTGAAGGGTCAAAATGGAGCTGCGCTCTTCCGTTGTGAGTTCAGAGGCTTTGACCATTAAACTCGAGTAGTACGTTGTATGGCTGGCTGTAGAATGGCAGGAAATCATATAAAAAAACTGGCCCCATTACAGGAAGTGTGAAAATGAGTAGTATTGGATAATCTTCCCGCAGCGATCACTTATGCTTACGATTTGTGTCGCCCTCCCAACAGATGTTGCTTATGGCCCATCTTGCTCAGTATAGACTGGAACATTGTCCAAATGGAGGAGAATGTATCGATTTGCGCTGACCATTGAATCGTTCAGTTTACGGAGCTATTGCTGATAAACTGACACAATCATCCAGTCCTTCGAGGTGTCACAATAATCCACTTTCACAGGCATTTCTTTGATCCACCACGGGTCTTTGACTTTCCGAGGAAGGATAAAGGAACATTTTCCGCCCCATTTGTGTTCGTTGCCACCACGATCGTCACGCAATCTTTGTCTTGTTTCAATGCTAATGCGCTTCTCAGCGCGTACGTGTTCCGCTGCATGAACTTGTAAAAAACGCCGATTCGTCCATGTTAAAGCCGTCAGAATGGTGAAGTTGACTGATGGCTGCGTATAGAGTGCCCAGGCCATTTGACGCAGCATCGCGATTAACGGATCCAATCTCGCCGTGGGCACTCTTAAAGGAAAGTTCTAGCGTATTAAAAAGTGGTGGAGCCACCCTGAGATTGACTACTTGCGTCGGCGACCATCATGAATCAGCAGCTTCGCCGCGAACTTCTTGACGAATTTGATGATTGCACCCCTGAAATGGCGACATTCTACTGCTCAGAGAGAATGACGAGCTTGGCCCCGCGACTGTTGAGCTCAGGCACCTGCTTTGGGCGATGCGCTTTCTTGGTAAGATAGTCAGCCGACATCGTGGACAGCTGCTCACGGGTAGCCAGGGTGTTGAGAATGGCGGGTTTTGGGGCGTCATAGAGAGCTTAAATTCCTGCTTCGCCCGCTCTCCCAGCTCACGGAGACGCAAGTATGGGCACTCGCCCTCCTTCATGTAAATTGTAAGCTGTTGCAGCTTGGTCATACGTACGCGCTTGCTCATGTTCTTCTTCGTGTTTATTTGAACTTGAATAGAAATAAATCAGTACATTTCAAAATTACTGTAAACAGCAATAACATAAGTTATGCGTTGTTATAAGTTGTGAGGGTGTTCACTCGCTACGCTCACCTCTGTATACAAAACACAACTGGGTTGCTACCTTTTTGCCCATATATTTTCAGTAATCGAACGGGTAATGAATTTAATAAAACTGGACACTTTGGAGGCACAACACGAAATTTTTAATTTGTGTTGGATACATATATTTTGATGAAGCCTTCAGATGGCTGGTTGCGAGGAGAGCTTTTTCCTTTTGACGTGTAGAGAATCTTTGTCGTGATCTTTGATCACGCCACTTTGTATAACAGTTGAATAGAGGTGCAGTAAATCCCCGCAAGTCGTCACCACCAGTCGAACTTTATACATTCACCCAAAAGTGGATGGGCACGTACGATTGCTCACATCATTGATTTGAACATTGGCGGCAGTGTTTATCACAGATGCGATTCGGAAGATCCGCGATGGGACTGCTGACTGATTATCACGGCAGGTTCGAGATGAAGCTTGTGGTGTGATCCAAATGAGTTCAACATTCCACGTTGGTCGGAATTCGTCGCTGTTCTTCTTCCGATTTTCCACGCTAACTATCAGGCGTTATTACTCAATCCGATAACGCCCGCCTGGCAGTCGTTTTTCTGGATTTACGTTTAAGAAAGATACGTTGAGCAATGAAGCAGCTTCTTATTCTGCTGCATGCTCGTGAACGTCTGAGGGAATGCGGTCACGCCTCCTTTTGTACGCCGGTCTGACTCGCTCAGTTCAAGTCGAATCGGCTGTTGTGGTAGACCTTGCGTTCGTGAGTTCCTTAGCTCTAGTTCTTTAGATCCGTTCGGCTGAGTACCACGTTATATTTGTGAGGAAAAATACCAGTAGAGTAGGATAGGCGTAATTCATCATGTCTTCCTGTCTGAATAAAAATCACGCGAGCGCCTCTTCGACAGGCGATGACCACGCACTCACAAGCAGTCGACACCCCTAAATATCGTACTTCATCAGACTCAAATATCGTGAATGATACCAGAATGAGGCAATTTGCGTCGTATAAAAACGCGCGGGCTCATCCCCTTCAAAGGAGACGCAACTGTAACGCTCAGGCGCTGTCTACATATTCGGCGTTCCTCTCAACTGCGCTTGTTTACTGTTTCTGCGATTACAATAAACAGGCGCGCGCCGAGCTATTTCCGCACAAATCGCCTGAGCAAAACGAAAGAAAGTGAGCGGCAACGAGCCACGAACAAACGCAAACAAACCGCGCGCAAGTCGCAAACAAGTCGCGCGTCCAAACAAACAAGACAAACAAGCAAACAACAAGCCGCCCTCAACAACCCCTTCACGAGCGAACGACCGACTGTTGTTTCCTGTTAGTCAGTCGACCATCCAAGCGGCGCTCGCTTGTCAGCGCGTGTGTCAAATGGTGCCGAGTTCGCCGCCGCTGCGCGCGCTCCGCTCCGAGCCCAAGCAGGGAGACCGTGCACGTCCCCAACCAGCGCGCCATGCGTCGCTTGCGGCCCCAGTCACCGTCTATCAGCAGCCACCTGCGCGGTTCGTGCCAGTGCACGCTCTCCCACCGCAGACGCACTTGGTAGTCCCCGTGTTCCGACCCCAAGGCCACGATACCGGCGGGGACGCACACGTGGCGCGGCGGTACGTCAAGACCGAGGCGGGCGGTGACGCGTACGAGCGCCACCACCAACAGCTGCAGTCCATGACGGCGCAGCACTTTCTCCTGCCACCACTGCCTGCGGACCCGCGACATGTTAACAGTGGCGTCATGTACAGCGGCCACCCTCATTCACACGCAGCCCCTCTCAACAGGTTCTCGTCATCCGAGGACGACGGTGGTGATGACGACGCCACCAGTGATGGTGGTGGTGACCAGCGACGAGGACATTATCTAGCCAACGAACGCTTTATGCTGACGGCCCACTCAATGCGGACTACGACCACTGAGGCGTCCGCGCGCTCGAGCCTGTCCAGCGGCGACGCTGGTGGCGCCCTCGCCACATACAACGACGAGAACGACAATGACGAGCAGTTTGACCCGTCGCTCTCGAAGAAGGCGCGCCGTAAGGAGCAGTGCCGCGTGAACCAGGCCAACTACCGCAAGCGCAAGCGCATGTACGAGAACGAGCTCAGTGGACAGATCAAGTTGCTGGAAGAAGAAATCCTGGAGCTCAAGGCGCGCAAGATCGCGCTGCACCACCAGCCCGAACCGGCATTTGACGAACACGCGTTTCATTATCAAGACCGAGACCCGATTCAGTGCATTGGTGACTTTTACTACGCGCTCGAGTCGGTGCGGCTCGAGCTCCCAGTCAACGTGGCACTGCGCTACCCGGAGCTGCACGCACTCTTTGAACTGCAGCAGCAAGAGTTCGCGTCCATTGACGCGTTCCAGCTGCAGTGGCTCTGGTACCGTGAGCAGTTCGCGATCTTCCAACTGCTCGTGAGCTCCTCGGAGCGCCTAGACGCGGGCGAGCAGGTCATCATCCGCATCTCGGCCCAGTTGCATATCCAGATGCAGCCGGTGAACGGCGGTGACCAGCGACGGCGACCAAGTTACAATTACGATTACCAGCGTGGCCACGAGGCCTCAGGGGATCCTGAGGATAGCCGCTGGTTTGCGCGCAAGCTCGTGTGCCCCGTGCTCCAACAGTTCGAGTTCCACGCGCACGAGCGCGTGCTGACGCAGATCACGTCCGAGATCGACTGGCTCGCGGGCGTCGCCGCTGTGGCGCAGAGCCCGCCAGAGCACACGCTGCTGCTGCTGCGTGAGTTCGTGAACGAGGTGGCTGCGAGCGGATATTACAACGACGTGTGCTGTTAACTATGCAAGGGCGTGCAGGGAGGGTTGTCGTATTGATTACTTTGGCTCTCGTCTCTATATTAATAAGAAAATTGGGCAAATATATGATATACAAGTGCAAAGCAAAATTAAACCAAAAACAAAATCTTTCAGCGATGTTGGTTTACCGCACGGTTTGTGTGTGGAAAAAGAAAACTCCTGTGGGAGCAAAATAATAAGAAATAGACCTCTTCAGGCGCTGGAGGACGCGGGCGTGGAAGCAGATGATCCTGCCACCGCAAGCCCCAGCCCATGCGTGTGAGCCCTGCGCCGTGCTGTTGGATCGAGCCACGCAAGCCAAGTCCGCGGCCATTCTTTTCTTCCATGTAAATGGTAGCGTGCGATTGAATTTGTCAAACTTGTTGGCTGGCTGTAATGAGTGGCTCGTGAAATAATAAGGCAACTTGTGTTGCGAGGTATTGTGAGTGAGCTTCGTGGTGACGGCTGTTGTGGCTCGTCCACGTGCAGGCGAAACAAGAGGTGCTCGAGACCTCCAATCAGCCTGGAGCTCGTGGGGCTCCCACTTGAGAGCACATGCCAAACGCGCTACTGTGCCAGCACACCAGCTTTCCATTCAGGTGGGCCAACATCTTTGAGTGTGCATTTTGTATTGTAATCACTCCTCCTCCTTCAATTATGTTTTCTTCTGTCGAATCCAAGAGCCAAAAGCCATCTTCGTTATGAGCACAGGTCTGTGTGACGCCAACTCTGCGGAAGCGCTGTCCGATATCCCAGTAGTTCGTCCCTCCAGGCTGGTGGTCAGTGGTCAACTGCTTGCAATCCATCCTGATTACTCCTCAAGGCGCGTGCGATCGCGACCGACAAACATCCTTCCGCCGAAAGGGTGGATCATCGCTCGTGCACCTCCTCAAACTCTCGAAATGCAATGAATCGGCTGGTGGACTACTACAGAAGATGCCTCACTCACGATGTCCAGTTTGCCCATTTGCACGCCGACTTGGAACTACAGTGGTGATGCAGCTTACGAAAGTAAGACAGACGGGGGCCAACCAGCCGCGTCTTGACACCAGCAGTCAAGATCGATCAGTCAAGCAACCACGTTTGGTAATACAAAGTCACGTGCCCAGCGAAGATGTCGAAGAGAGCTTTGCGTGGCTCGCTTCCAGCATGCTGTTGCAGTTTGCAACAACAAAAAGTGTGGTGGTCGGTGCGTTTGAGACAAACAAAAGACTGGCGACGCAGCACCACCGTCGACGACCAGTGACCGATAAGGTGAAAAGGAAACGAAGAAGAAGCAAGACCCCAATCAATTAGGCTGCGACTCACATATCCATCCTCTGGCGAAGACCCAAGCGCGGACGGGCACGTAGGCTGGTTGTTGTGCTGGATCAAGTGCAGTGCACTTGCTCGTACCAGCTGAGCTGAGCTGATTTCCTTCCTATTCTGAGGCCAGCGAGTCGACTCACTTCGCAAGAACTCGGTGGTCACTGGTGAGCGCCTCTGCCGCTTACTATTAGCAACTAGCATATGTCAACGCCGAGTGCCCATGCGCGCTTCCAACTATGACTGACCTCGGAGGATTCGGACGATGCTGGCGATCGCCAGCGTCGTGAATGTAGGGCAAGGTCAACGGAAGAGTGAAGGTCGCCTGTGTCAGGCGCCAAAAGTGGGACTCCTTCATTTTGAAGCTAGTTGCAAAGCAAAGAGCGTTGGGGTACCACGAGGCATCGAATAGACGAGCAGAAGACTGGCCGACGCGTCATGGCGTGCTGTAGCGAGCCAAGTGAGGTGTGGTGACGACCATCGTGTGGGGCAGTGTGGGCGTGACGTGGTGATGACGGCATGGCTTTCGTGGTGAGCTTGGCATGAAGGAGGCTCTTGAGTGTCGAGACGTTTGTGTAGCTTGTTCAGCTTGCCGGCGAGGCTGTGGAAGGGCAGAGACGAGCGAGTGAGACGGACCGACCCCAGCCGTGCGTCAGAGGACACAAACAACGACGTCATGGGCCATCTTTGGAATCAAGGAGCAGTGAGCTGAGCGTGAGGAGAGAATGAGCATGTGCGCGTGCGCTGGAAGAAGGAAAATGCCTTTGTATGTTGCATCGCACTTGTGGATTTGCGTTATCGGTGAGAAATCGTAAGTACCCAACCGTCTGTGTGTGTGTGTGTGTGTGTGTGTGTTGCTGTTATCTGTCACCCGTCTGATCTGAGAGCGAAGCGTCCAGGGCTGCTGGCTTCGTGTGCAAACAAGAAGCATAGTGTGCGCCGATCAAGTGATGATCGGCGGGTGTCATTCGCGACCAGGTCTGCGTTGGAGACTCCCCCAGTGAGGTCGGTGCTCGCGTGCTCGTCGACTTTCCCCTACAAAGTCAGGTCCTGACAAACATCACATCAGACAAAGCATCTCCAGCAGGACAGATCGTTCCCAGCTTTGTTGGGCTCGAAATAGACCAGAGCTCGTTTCACAGCCCGCTACTCCAAGTTCTACCGAAGCAATATGCTGCGAGAATCACACAGAGGGTGCTGGCGGACAGTCAAGGAAGGAGAGCGAGCAAACGATGGACAAGTCATGCACGGATGGCGTCAAGCAGATCCCCAGCGCAAGAACCAGCACTCACGTTCGTCTGGGCGGTCAGCTCCGTGCACCTGGTCCTCGTGCAACCGGCAGTGGCGGCGGCTTCGTCCTGCGAGCGATCCTCACTGACTGAGACTGGGGGAAAAAACAGATATTGCTGCTTGCTTGCATGTCTCTCATGAAATAGTTCGGCCACTTGTGTGTGCAGCCAAAGCGCGAGAAATTCTTTGCGCGAGTGTAGACCCGCCGCCAGCACCGAATGGAGAAGTTTCTTGCATGCTACTCCAAGCCAGGTTACCTTCCACCCCCTAGGAGTGCAAAGAGCGCCGTCTCTCGTCAGGTATGTACGCAGCGTGCGTAGTTGTTGAGTGAACTGGAGTGAACTTCATTAGTGACTCATACAAGTTTTTTGTTGTTGTTGACATGGCGAATTCAGTAAGCAGAGAATCACAACACGCTCGGGTGCTGACGCGAATGTGTGGTGGTATCCCATTTGACCTGGACGGTGAAATCGCGCCGCCCTATTGGTGCAACCTTGTCACTCTTGACACTACTATCTGGTTCGAACAGTCGGATAACTTACATTTTTTTCTTGACTCAACGTACCTAGGACATCTTTTTTGTGGCTTGCCAATCAGCGTCGATCCGACTGTGAACGCTGATGCTATGCACCACAATGAGTCACTGCTGTTTGAGCGAGTTCCATTCATCCGCACGCGCCCACAAGTTCAGACACCGACATGGAGCCTCGTTCCACTATCCTCCCTCGCCGGCGGATTCCGAGCGTCCGCAAGGTTTGCTGCACTGGATTTCAGTGCAACTTTCGCATCCACCGCCCAGTGAACTTAGTCGCCCACAACCTAGGGGAGGTCGCTCTTCTCGTCGACAGAAGTGTGTGAGTCAGCTTTGCGGAAGGAAGCCCCGTCTGCTTGCTGCTGGTGGTCTTTCTGGTGGCCAACACTTGCAACACGAGACGACGACGCTAAAGAAAACGAACAAGAAGCGCGACTAGCGTGTCAAGTGAATCGACGAAACCAAATTGAGTTGGCTCAATGTCATGAAGAATTGAATTGTGAGAATCAGCGCAAAGACGCTGTCGGAAACCAATCTGCAACAACGCGAGCCGGAGCCCAACGAGTGTGCCTGTTTGCGGACTGCGCAGTATTTATCTATGCGGCCACGGAACCTGTCGTCTCTGAATCTCGAAAGTTGGCTGTCAGTGTCCGCTTCCAGCGGGATTTGGCGGTGGCGAGAACGCGGACTGACGTCCGCCAACCAGCAATGAGCCAAGTACAATGCATCGACGACATCACAAGCCTCGCCATCGTGAGTTGGTTATATTCACAGCGACTACTCATCGATAAAGTGATCTTCTTTGCACCCTGAGATCGTGAAGGTGACTGGGCTGGTCTGGTCCTAGTGAGGGAGTCAGATACAGTGCTTGTATGAGTCTAAATCATTTCGACATCAGCAACGAGGACTAATCACCAGATTAGAAAGGAAAAACTGGAACTCAACGGTGACGAGTGCGCTGCGCATGTCCGACTTTCGACACTCCCCACTGCCCGTCGAGTGTTGCTGCCAGCTTGGTGAGCTCTGGAGCATCGGCCTGGGTGTTGACCGCTGAGCACTCGTGTCAATGCTTCAGTAACTCTCTTGCGGGAGACTGGATGTTCAGTCGTCATAAGGCAAAGAAAGGTCCGCGCGAAGCAAAAGGTGCAGTCACCCCCCACTTCCAGCCAGTCAGTATCCCCCGCATCGTCAAATCCGAGATTGTGCTCCTGCCTTCACTGTGGTTAGCCAGGTGTTCGAGCCGCGATGTCTAACGAATGCGCGAAGGTCGAAGAAAACCCAAGGCAAGCTTAACGATCACGAAGAACCTACCTACTTGGAGGTGTCTTGAGCACGATCCGTGGCGTGATGGGGACGTTGCCTATTTTCCTGGCACTCTGCCCACGCACTCTTGAACGTCATTCCTGAGTTCACGACGGTAGAGAAAGCCCGATACCACGACCCGCAAGGCTCGAGTTACAAGGGGTCTCTGCGATCAACGGCGAGTTTACGAAGGCGGATTTATCCTCCAGAGTCAGGCTCCTGTCTGCCTGCCTGCCTGCTTGCTTGTGAGCGCATGACCGCGACTGCGACCTACAACAAGTACGCTCTCGTACGAGGCCCCCAGCGATGCGCCCCCGAGAAGCAAGAGCGAACGCGTTGGCATAAGGAAAGAGGTGGTCCGACGAAAACGTACCTTGTTGAAGTTGATAGTATTGTTTGATTCATTCATCGAAATGGTGGCTCTAATTTGTGCGCACGAATTCCAATTTGACAATCACGGATGAGGCGAACTCCTGGACCTAAAACTTGACTTCGATGAGGCTGCCAGTTTTCTAAGAGATCTACTGACTCGGCTGCTTCTGTGCAAAGAAGAACTCGCTGATTTTGGAGTTCCACTTGCGCACGTCCGCCTTCACCTGCGCCTCGTCGATCGTCGTGAGCTCGCGGTCCGCCAGCACTTGCTTCCCGTTGATCCACACGTCGGACACACTAGAAAAAGCACACACAGCAAATGCACACAAGTCAGTACTCCG
>JAASGO010001125.1:0-10215 GCA_023334245.1 Globisporangium cederbergense | reverse complement strand
GAGAGCGAGAGAGAGAGAGACAGTCGATGCTCGAGATGCCAGTGCTCCCACGAGGCGATGAGTGCTTTGTCAGCCGCATGAAGAAGCTCGTGGCCAAACGCAGTGAGTTCGTCAATGCGGCGATGTACTCGCTAACACACGATGAGCTCACTAATGCACTGATCAACAAGAAGAGAGACGTGCTGAATTGCGAGGTCATTGACTACACGCAAATGCATGTAGAGGGTACCACAGTGCACAAGCTTCTTCAAGCCGACATCGACTTGTGGGTGCACTAGAACCCCAGTTTCTCGGTGCCCGACAAGCTCACGCTCTTCAATAGGCGCATCCTCGACCATGGATATGTCAGCTGGAGCCACCAAGCGATGCTAAGCAGTGCCCTGGCGATCATCCATTATGACGAGCGGCTGCTCCGTGTCTGCTTGTTGTGACGTCGTTCGATGAGAAAATAAAGTCGTACTCCCTCGCTAAGGAGCGCAAGTTTCGTAATATCTGGAAGTGATGCGCGCAGTACGAAAAGGCTGCAGCTCGTCGAGCTGTGCAGAAGTGCACAGCGAAGAGAGCAGCGCGGAGGATGATAGATAAGAGTTGGAGCGAGCGGCTCAAACTTTGCGTCTCCATGTGAGTGAGTCTACGGGATCACGTTTGTGTTGGTTGCTTGCATTTATATTGCATACATCGTTATTTTCGCACATTATGTCAGAATCGCCATGTTTTTTTGTGTGAGCGCATTTGCAATAGGTCACACACCATCACAGAGACCAACAGAGCGCGTGCTGTTGCGTCTCGAGCGACCTCAAGCGCTTCCCGCAACGTGCACTTAGAAGCGTGCGGAGCTTCTTCGTCTGAGCTCGGCTTGTGTCGATCTCGTCTTTGTACGGCAGAAGGTGCGCTTGGATAGCCAGGTTCAGACGATGACTTGTACATCCCGTTAGTGGGATCTGTAAGAGCGTCGCAAGTGTTTTGCTTACAGAGCAATTGTCACCCACAAGGAATAAACAATTAACGACATTATTGCTGCAAGCGCGGCACAGCATGGTGTCCAGAAATGACTAATAAGTTCGAGCGGAGTGGTCATCACTCTTCTCATATTACGAGGAGAGCCATCGCGAGCAGTGAGAAATGCTCGATACCTTCCACCTCGTAGCATGCAAAGATCGCGATGAAGCGCCGAGCGTGCGGTCGCCAGGGCGGAATGGCAGCTCAACCTTGATGTGAGAGTCGGCATAGTAATGGTCACGCTCTCTATTGCTACGTGCAGACCCTCCACGCTAGGGTCCCTGTCCCAGTGTTGACCTCGCGCATCACTCCTTGGAAGTCGGGGTGCTGGTAAAAGATGTGCGATATGAGATTGCTGAAGCTGGGGGAATGATTTCGCAGTCGCAGCAGTGCAATCCTTTGACCATCTCGTCGAACACTTCGAGGACAGCCTTAGAGTAGATAGAAGTTATGCTGGCGTCGGAGTATGGAGTGATGGACTTTGTAGACATGAAAAATGCGCACTCCATTGCATGCTGGTATTACACTTGATGAGAACCTTACAGCCAACTGTGAACATGACTGGCTTTCATTCAGCATAATTTATTAGAGACGAAGAAGAAAAATACTGGAGTTCTTGCGGCAGTGGCGTAAATATTTTACATCTTACATGAGCCATAAAAAAGTTGTAGCGAAAATACATTGTCTTTTCGGGACATATTTTTCGTCACCTGGCTAAATTTATAATAGGATGTTGTCGTGTGGGCCACATTACGAAAATACCCTAATTTTTGAGACATTGTGGAGAAAACTGTTAGTCATTTCTACACAGTGGCCCCCGATCCAAACCCTGCGATGTAGAATAATGGGCTTCTCCCTTTATAAACCACTCGCTCTTTGCTCTTTGCTCTTTGCTCTTTACACTGCGAGCGCACGCTTCGTTCCACACAACCCCCAAATAAAGAGCTTGATGGCGTCCAAGCTCGAGTACCTGCAACGCTACATGTCCGCCGCGTCAGGTACGCTACTGCGCGTGAGTCTTGTGTATGCTAACTATGCTAGTCTCACTAACGTCCCATGTGTACGCTTGCGCTTTTTATTTGTAGACGCGGGCGACAAGAAACTACGCAAGAAGAAGAAGAAAGCGGCGGCGACGCAGGACCGCTTCCAGGTCGTCGACGCCGACCATGAGTGGACGCAAGACGCCCCCAGCAAGGACGACATCGAGAGCAAGTGGGAGATGGACGCTGCGGACGGTAAATGCCATTGACGCTGGTCGGGGCGTATACATTGGCTTCTTATTTGTGACGCTAACAGTCACGCCATTTGTGCTCCATTTGTACAGAGGAGCGTCCAGTCGTTGTCGCCGATGGCGAAGTGGTGGATCCAAGTGACTTGCCAGTGTACGTGAACGCGGAGGAGTACCTTGACGAGCTCCATGAGAAGAAACGCGCTGCTGCGGACCAGGAGGATCTGTCACCGCCTCGCAAGGCCAAGTCGCCCCAGCGACGATCTTCGCCATCACCCGCCACTGCTACTGATGATCGACGCAGAGGTAACAGCAAGCACCCTCGGCGCAAGTACAGCAGTGACGGCTCATCGCCACCTCGAAAAGCTGCTGCTGGTGGTAGAGCAGAGAGAGGTGACCGCGAACGGGATGGCGATGCTTCGCCCCCTCGACGACGAGCCGCCCCTTCAAAGCGGAAGACAGACAGCGGCAGTGAAGATGATGACGATGCCTCGCTACCTCGACGAAGGCGTCGTGGTGGTGACGCCTCAGAAAACTCCGATGACGATGCCTCGCCGCCAAGACGCCGACCGCAACAAACGCGAAAGAAGAGCGCGAGTCCGTCACCAGTGCGACGCAGACCAGCTGCTACGAAGAATGGTGATGATGACAGCGATGCATCGCCTGTGAGACGAACTGCGGGGCGAAAGCCGAGAGATGAGCAGAAAAGCGATGACGATGACGCATCGCCGCCACGCAAGCACCGAGCGACTCGTAACCTCTCATCAGACAACGAGTCTCCACCGAGACGCAACAGCAAGCCAGCGGCCGCAAGTAAAACTCAGGACACAACAGCTGCGTCGCGAGAGAGACCTCGTCGAACAGATTCCCTGGGCCGCGATATTCCAGAGTCGAAGCGTGACAAGTCACGCTCGCCGTCTCGCGGGCGTCGTCGTGGCGACGAGCAACCAGCTTCCTCTCGCTCTGAGAAGCGCAGAAGTCGATCGGCATCGCCACGCAATAGTCGCCGTCGACGTTCTCCATCGAGGTCCAGAAGCAACAGAAGGGGGCGTCGCTCTTCGCGCTCTCGTTCGCCACAACGAGCGCGAGGAAGAGACGCCCGAAGCTCGCGCTGGACGAGTCGTAGTCGCAGCTACTCGCCGGTAAAGCGCCACGAGCGTGGACGTGAGAGCGACCGCCTTCGTTCGAGAAGCCCTGCTCGCTCTGGCGCACGCACTGCCAGCTCACGTCAGCATGAACGGGAACGGTCTCCAGAGAGAAAGCGAAGAGCGTCGCCGTCGCCATCACCATCACCATCACCATCAGATCAGAAGCGCAACAAGAAAGAAGAAACCGCTCGCACCAAGGCGACCCGCTGGTCGAAGAAGACTGAGGAGCCCGCATCATCGCCACCACCAGCCAAGTCCAAACCGGAGCACCCGCCTAAAGAGGAGGGCAGCAGCAAGGCCGCGGCCGTCTCTCGCGCCGGTCTGTTCACTGCGACCGAGTTCGCCACCGAGCACCAGCGCAAGCTGCGCCAGAACGACTTTCTGCGCACGGCCGACGCGAAGGACATGGGCGTGAACGCCGAGACCGTGTACCGCGACAAGCGCGGGCGCAAGCTCGACATGCTGACCGAGATGGTGCGGCAGCAAGAGATCCTGGACGGCAAGCGCGAGCGCCAGGCGCGCGAGGAGTACGAGTGGGGCACGGGCAAGGTGCAGAAGGAGGAGCTCAAGAGCCAGCGCGAGCTCATAGAGCAGATGAAGAGCGCACCTTTTGCGCGCCGCGAGGATGACCCGGAGCTCGAGAAGCTGCGCAAGGAGCGCGTGCGCGCATTCGACCCGATCAACAGCAAAGTGTTTCTGGAGGACGACATCCTTGGCGGTTCGAAAAAGTCCAAGAAGAGTAAGAAGAAGGGTAAGGCAAGTGGCAGCCAGAAGCCCAAGTACACTGGGCCACCCGCACCACCCAACCGCTTTGGCATTCAGCCAGGGTACCGCTGGGACGGCGTCGTGCGCGGTACGGGCTGGGAGGAGAAGCTGCTGCTGCGCCAGAACAAGCAGTCGGCGGTCAGTGAGGAAGCCTATCGCTACGCGGTCGCAGACATGTAAGCGGCTCGTAGCAGGAGCATTCAAAGCGACCTTTCAACGCGTCAAATATACATTTTCTTTTGGAGTTTTAGCTACCAGCTCGCGTGACTGACACATGCAACGTGTGGCTGGTATTTTCTTCGTTTGGCTTGCTCCATTTGATGAGGTGGCAGCGTTGTAGCCATTCGCTTACTTGTGTTGGGCGTAGAGCTCCAGCACGCGGTTCACATCGCGCTTGCAGCCCAAGAAGATCGACGAGCGCTCGTGGATGTGGGTCTGCAGCGTAACGCAACGCAACAACAAATCACAGCATCACAAGATCGTCAGTCTTTACAGCCACTCGCAAGATGATCAAATAGATAGCAACGCACGGGGATGAGATCGAGCACACGCTGCGTGCCCGTCGTAGAAATTCCGCCCGCCTGCTCGACGATGAACGACATCGGATTCGCCTCGTAGAGCAAACGCAGCTTGCCGTCCTTGCTCTGTTGTGCATCAAGCGGTCGCATTGCACAAACGATTGGTTAGCATTTGATTGCAACGGTACGATGCATCGTGCAAAACAAGGAAACACATGTGTACCTTGGAGTCGGATGGGTAGAGGAAGATGCCTCCGTACAGCAGCGTACGGTGCACGTCCGACACCATACTGCCGACGTATCGGGCCGAGTATCTACAGAACAAATGCATTATCACATGAGTGCCGAGCAAGTGCATAAATGACAAGTGGTATCGCAAACAGTACAGCACTTACGGGGTCGGCTTGTTCTTGCACTCGTCGACGAACGCCTTGGTTGGCGCATCCCAGAGCGAATAGTTGCCTTCGTTGCACGAGTAGATCTGCAAACAGTGCCCAAATAGATCACGCACATTAGATGATGCACGGCAATACACTAAGCAGCAATGAGGGCAGTTGCGACGCACCGTCTTCGGGTTCTCCGGGATCTTGATGTCGTTGTGCGAGAGGATAAACGCTCCGATGGTTGGGTCGAGCGTGAAGCCGTGGACGCCCTTGCCCCACGTGAGCACCAGTTGCGTCGAGCTACCGTACATGCAGTAGCCGGCCGCGACGAGCTTGTTGCCAGGCTGCAGGATATCCTTGCAGCTGTTGTAGAAATGCAACAGTCATTGGTCATTTGATTGTTGTTTGCAGTCAAGACCCAGATTGCACGACGTACCCTCCTTCTGCGTCCTTCTCACGCTGGTAGATGGCGAAAATGGTACCCGTGGACACGTTACAGTCAATGTTAGACGAGCCGTCGAGCGGGTCAAACGCGATGCAGTACTTGGCTAAGAGGAAGGCACAGTCATAACACAAGATTTAGCATCTCAGCTTTCCATCGTCCACGAGAGAAGATACAGAAACAGTGAACGCACCGCCACCCGAGTTGTTCTCCACGAGGATCGGCTCAGCATTCTCCTCCGAGACCATCACTTCAATCTTGGTCGAGAACTGCATGACGTAGACAAACAATAACATCATTAGCACTTCATGCGCCTTTCCTTTTTCCACACAAAGAGCACTGCAGATGCCTCATCAGTTCGCTCACCTTCAGCGAGTTGATGAAGATGTCGTTCGCAAGCAAGTCGAGCTTCTTGACGGCGTCGCCAGTCGAGTTCTCCGAGCCGTCGAGCCCGTAGAGGCCCGTGAGGCCGGCGCGGCGCACGGCGCTCGCGATCACCTTGCATGCGAGCTCGATGGACGAGAAGAGAATCGAGAGATCCGAGTTCGTCTGGATCTCCTTCTCAGCAAGGATGAAGCGCGAGAGCGTGATCGGGTTCGTGTGGTCAACGGCGGCAGCCATGGTAACGAGTCTGCGTGGGGTGGTGCTGCTTGGGGGGCGTGCGGAAGAAAGGGAGGAGAAGGCTGCTTCGCGGGTGTGTGCGACGCGCGAAATTCCGAAGTGCGAGGCTGCTGCGCGCAAGAGTGAGAGCGTCGCCGCCATCGCGCCAACTCGGACGAGAGGGTGTCTACTTGAAGTTTTTGAGCCTTGCTGTGATAAAAACCGACCGAGCCGTATCCAATGAATGAGCAGAGGGCTCGGGCAGCGCGAGCTTTCGCTGATGACGGAGAGGCTGTCATCACGTAAATTAATGAAATAGAGTGTTGCACTCTACATTAGTCAAATTTATCTGATTTGCCACACTAAAATAGGGCCATGACACATAAAAATTGCAGAAAATATGCTGATTCATGCGTTAATATAGGTGTGCCACGCTACTTTCGGGGAAGTGTGCTTGGTGGTGGAAAAGCTGAAGCGAAACGCAACGTGGATTGTGAAGTGTGATTACGAGAGGCAAGAGCGTGACGATGGTTTCAAAGGGCTTTCAGCGCGCTTATTACCTATCATCCGAATCTCGACACTACCACCTCGACGCATGCACCATACATAGATGGCTTGTGTCAAGAGTTCTGTCCAAGCAGCAAAGCCACAACGCATGCCCATACAAAATCGCTCCATCTCGACCAAGCAGCACTTGAGCGGAGGCCACGGCTTGAAAAAAGTCGCCCACATCACCCACTTTTGTCAAAGAAGCGGATCTCTCTTTTTACATGTGTGTAAATACGTTTTTACGAAACGACGCGAGCACTTTTTATGGGTCTAAGAGCTGCTGCAGGAAGATCGACAGACAGCTTCACTGCGTGATTGGCACTAATCGTCGCGCCATCGACCTCGATGAGCTAGCTACTCCCGTCCGACCCCACAACTAAGTGGTGCCACACATGTAGTTGGACTCCCGTCCGACACCACAAGTAAGTGGAGCCACTCATGTCTCGTCGTCCGCCCACTGATGTCGTCGACCGATCCTCTATGAATACACATTCGTTTCCAGCACACACCACTGAATGCACGAGGTGTCGTGAGTGCAATCCAACGAGACCATCTTGCAGCTAGTCATTTCACCACATTCTCTCTGATTATGCGGTGGCGATGGTTTTGAGCCGCAGATGTTATTTGAAGCTTCCTTTGCGATTGAGTTCAGCCTCCTCCGACAATTCGGGCTGCGATCACCAACAATAGAAACGAACAGACCATGCGTGAATCCATCTATCAACCAATCAAGCACTTGATGTACACTCGCTCGTACAGCGCTGGTACCAGTGAATGGCCATGACCAGATCCGCTCTATAAATATTGAGTATCGCAAGTCGGCCGCCACATGTGCAGTTTCCGTTGTCGCGTGCCTTTGCAACCTTTCAGTGAGAGCTGCGATTGTCCAGCGCAATGGTCTCATCGTTGAGTCGTTCCAATAGAGCATTTATTTGGCACGAGAGTGGCAGCACCAGAAATCCGCTAGTGGGTGTTTTCGTCAGCTCTCTCGGTCGCGTCAACGGACCTCTTTGTTGTCTGCCCTACGGTAGAGTCCCTCGTAAGATCACTGACTCTATCGTAAGATGCCCATGTCCGTGGCGCTCAGTCGCCAATCGACCGACATGGCCGTGCAACGCAAGCAGCAAGGGGCTACTGCGGCCAATCAAGAGCCCGTGCCGCAGCAGCAGGATGCCGCCATGTCTGCTCCGATACGGACTGTGCGGCGATTCACCAACACAACAGTACCGACGATTTCTGCGCCGTTCATCCCGCACCTGATGGAGCAGTCACGCCAGCAGCAGCATGAGTCTCGCCGTTGCACGCGCAAGCGGCTCTCGCTGCCGTTCCGACGTGCACCGCAGGTGTTTGCGTCCACGATCACGGACGTGGACGTGTACTACGGCTCGCTGACCGGCACAGCAGCTCGACTCGCGGTGCTTCTCGCCAAGGAGACCGCTGCACGTGGCATGAACACGACACTGCAGAGCCTCGAGCACTTTGACGAGCACGTCTTCGTCGCGAGTGACAGGCTGGCGAGCACGCACGCGTCCGTGTTCGTCGTCTCGACTCACTTCGCGGGGAGTGCGTCGCCCAGCGCCGAGCTTTTCTACGATTGGCTCAAGGCAGCGTCATCCTCGCCGTCTTCTAGTGACCCAACTGCGGCTGAAGCTCATTGTAACAGTGTAAGCGAGGCGCTTGCATCAGTGAACCTGAATGGCTCCAGTGTACCCAAGTCGGCTCTTGATATCAGCACTGATACGGTATTGGCAACACCCGACATTACTCCAATGGGCTCGTCTCCACTGCGGTTTCTACTGAATTGGGGGTGGGACCTGAGTCGGAAACGGCCGCGGGACCGCGTTCGCAGCCGCCTCAAGGGTCTCCAGTACGCAGTCTTTGGCGTCGGCAGCTCCGAGTACCTAACGTTCAACGCCATGGGCAAGTTCGTCGACGCGCGGCTGCACATCCTCGGTGGCGCGCGGCTCAGCGCACTCGGTCTGGGCGACGTTACTGGAGACGTCGAGGCTGCATTCCTCAAGTGGAAAGTGGGCTTTCTGCAACAGCTGCCAGTCATCCCACCCAACATCAGGCTGCTCGCGTTTGAGAACGACCTACTGCTGATGGAGCCCCAGCGGAAAGCTCAGCAGCAATTGCGACACCAGTGGCTGCGGAGTGGATCGTTCAGTCGCAGCGCACAGCAGTACCGACAGCAAAATGACTCAACTCAATACAGCCACACTGACTCGACAATGATGGTCAAGTCCATAGTCGTGGACCGATACAACAAACCTGTGCGCCTGAGGTTCCGCTGTCGAGCTATTGCAGCACCAATGGCTGCTTCCAGGCGTTTGGGTGTCTCGACACAGCAAAAACAGGTTGCGGTGAAGAGTACGGTGATAACTAAGCACAACCTGCACACTCGGCGGCCGAACGTGAGTCTCCAGTCGATCAAGCTTCTTCAGCAAGAGCCCTCTGGTATCAACGGGACGAACAATTCACCTAGCACAGCTACAAATCAACTTGCGGCTCAGAAACCCAAAGCCGCGCTCTTGCGAATAGCACTCCTCGATCCAGAGATGAAGTACGAAGCCGCTGACACTTTCGGATACTTGCCGCACAACTCCTCAGAGAATGTCGAGCGCGTCGCTGCGAGTCTCGGGTTTGACCTGGACACGTGGATCGAGCTCTACTTTGACAGATGCCTACACGGGCTTCACCAACAGCAACTACAGCAGAATCCGAGCCAGCTGCCGTTCTTGACGCCTTGCACTGTCCGCACAGCGCTGACCGAGTTCCTGGAGCTCAACACCGTGACAAGAGAGTTTCTGCGCGTGGCGTCGGGTTTTGTATCGAACGATAGCGAACGAGAGTTGTTGGAGCAACTGGCGTCAACCGATGGCTCAGCGGCGTTTACGGACCAGTTTGTGAAACAGAACAAGGGGATCCTGCAGCTGCTGGACCTGGCGCCGAGTCTCAAGATCCCGTTCGAAGTGTTTGTGAACATCACGCCCGTGATTAAGCCGCGGTTGTACTCGATTGCCTGCTCTCCGCATCGCGACCCGAGAGAGATCGAATTGGCTGTGAATCTCGGATGTCCGACCGAGAAGCAGGGTGTGTCGGTGACGTATCTCCGAAAACTGATGTTGGCGCTGCTCAGCAATAACAACCGGAGCCCGGGCGTCATGCTTCGCGCATTCATCGTGCGATCTCAATTCAGAGTCCCCAGGGACATGGCAAGTCCGATGATCATGATCGCAAACGGAATTGGGATCGCACCGATGCGAGCGCTTCTGCAGCACCGGAAAGTGGAGTACGACAAACTCACTGCAGACAAGACACCGCCTCGGAATCTGCTCTTTTACGACTGCAGGGACGCTTCGTCAATCATCTTTGAAGATGAACTGCGGGCGCTTGAGGTCGAAGGGTTCTTGACACTCAGGGTGACTTTCTCAGCCAAAGGCGATGACAACTCTGAAGGTAAATTTCGAGAGCACATCCAAGATGTCATAGCTCGTCATGTGAGTAAAATTGTGGAGCTCACCAGCTCGTCCAGCGACGCTTACATCTTTGTTTCCGGGATGACGGCGATGGTGAGAAGCGT
>JAASGO010001124.1:0-10221 GCA_023334245.1 Globisporangium cederbergense | reverse complement strand
TACAAACGCCAAGTCATGCAGCGAATTCAGTCCTATGTTTGTTACGGACGACAGTGGGTTACGCGTCTTTCCACCACAAGCATCGCACTGTTTTAGCTGATACACTTGGCGTTTGTAAGGTTACTAGTGCGGAGTTTTATCCAAAACCAAACAATAGAAATCTCTGCTGCAACTGGTATGCACGTCAAGGACTTTGCGTCCCGACTCAAGCAAACTTGATCCTTGAAACGGTCCGTTGTACTCTCTGTTTGCATACCTGCGACAACGCCATAATCAACTCTGTTGAGGTTGATCAGGGTCTAATCTCACACACAACAGCAGCAGGAAGAAACTGCCCATGGCACGAGCGAGCAAGGACGACGCGCCGCACGCCACTGCAGGTGGGTGTGATGGTGACGGCGACACAGACGTAGGTAATATGCTGGAGCTCTTCCTGACGGAGCTGGATGCACTGGAGCGCCACAGTGACTGCGCTTTTCACGACGACGGCGACCTCGTCATGGCTTCTCTCATAGCGACGACTGAGGCGGGCGACACGACAGGATTATGTGTAGACTCTCTGGCAGTGCCCACGGATGTCATAGCTGCTACAACAAATGCTGCCACTGAGAAGAGGGCACCGCGAAAGCGCAAGCGCATTCGCCCCACGGGCACGGTGAACACGCACTACAAGCGGCAGAAGGAGGAGCTCGCGTCGCTGCGCGGCGGCATGGAAGCCCTGAAAAGCCAGCTGGAGGTGCTTCACGCGCGACACCGAGAGCAGCGCTGTTCAGAGGATGGTCGTGAGTCGCTTGGCGCTAGGACAGACGACAGCAACGCTACTCGTGATCGGAGCGATGACAACAAGGCCGCTACAAAGCGAGGGTTCGACGACCTGGCCACGCTAAAGGCTCGCGCTGCGCGTGAACTGGACTCGCGACAGCAAACAGCGCTGGAGAATGCAAGATTGCGAAAACTCGCAAACGACACGCGGGATTTCACGCGGAGCATGGAGGATGCATTCGCCAAGCATCCGATGCCTTCGGTACGTCATGAACAACGTTCTTGTTGACCTGCTTGAATATAAATGGCTATATGCATATCATTCGTATTCGTTCGGACTGTGTAGATGGCGGATTTGTTCGAGGTCAGCCCTGCACTTCGCGTGATCAACCCCACGGACGCCCAGGTCTATCGGGAGCTCGAGTGCTGTCTCGACGCGCGGTACGCGGGCGTGGGTCTCATGCGCGAGGGCTTCGGCTGCTGTCCTAGTGTCGGGAACTCCATCAGCGACCTGCACACCATCAGCACGCTGATGAAGAATGAACAGAGCGCGTCCGTGCTGCTTAACAACTCGCGCGTGCTGCCGTTCCCAGTGCAGATCATTAACGACGTCGTCTGGGGAGGCAACAACTTGGATTTGCTGCACGCCAAGTGCGCGAGCATCAAGGTAAAAGCTTTGCATAGCCTTGTGGTTATTCTTTATGGCAGTTTGAGCTAACTATTCTGGGGCTATTGTGTGAATGTTGTCAGGTCGTCCAGCGATTCGAGTCGACGGTGTTCCTGAACAAGCAGTACAACGTCCGTGATCCAGATAATCAGGAAGTCGTCGTCACGATGCAGATGGTGCTACGGCGCTTCACGGCCAAGGACTGCATCTACCTGGCGTGGGAATCCCTCGGCGAGTGGCCAAGCACTTCCTCTTTGTTTAAAGAAGCATTAGGTGGAGCCACCAGCAAGCGGTTTGTGATTCGTGAGCACGGCTGGGGGAGCGTGCTGCCGTTCCCCGATCCAAAGAGTTGTTCGCCGGTGAGCACTTTGCGCGCGTCGACCATCGTGGAGCCCGATGTCGTGGGCGATGCCTATGAAGAGCAGTCGCTGCATCAAGCGCTGGTGCAGCTGCTCTCGGATACAGTGGCGCCGTCGCACCATGTGGCATTCGCTGCGCGTATGCAGCAGCTGGAGAACATGCTGCTGGACCACTCGATCCAAATGAAGTTGTAAGCAGCGTGAAGTGATAGCAAGTTGCTGTGTGTCCATGTTTCTATCCGCTCAGATAGATGCGTTGGCTCGATTACAACCATGAGCCACAACAACCTTGAAGTATTCAAATATCATTTCTCCTTTATACTACTCAATTGCGTCTATTTCCTACTCAGTGAGTCATCGAGGAGCGCGTTCTCGATCAGCTGCTGGTGTGTGACGAGCATCTGCTCCATGGACGGGATGATGAGGTCGCGCAACAGGTCCGTCTTTCTCACCGCACCTCCTTCTGCTTCTGCTTTGCGCTCTCTCGCCCTTGTTGGCAATGCTGACGTGCAGAACTGGATCTGTGTCACGGGCACAGCCCCAGGCAGCATGAGCGGCTGCATGACGCCCCAGCCGCTCTCACGGGTCGGCAAACAGGGCACGTCGCTCGTGTCGTTCGCCACTTTCCATTGCGTCAATCCTTCCCACGTCATGGACGTGCGCTGCTTGCCGCATGCGCGCTTGAACACGTGGTGGCCCTCGAGCAGCACATCCTCGTCGCCCTCGCGGTGGATCGTGATCTTGGCGTGAATTGCGACCATATTGTCCTTCACGCGCACACTCTGGTTTACCGAATTGCACAAAGTTAACCTTCAACTATATGCTGTACAGATAAGGTTTTTGACTCACTCAATAGATGGATGGAAGGAAACTCATGTACCTTGAGCGTGAACAGGTCGTTGCCGCTCAGGATCGCCTTCCACGACACTTTGGTCACAGACACGCTGTCGAAAGGCACGATTTGCGAGCGCTTGAACTCCACGCCCGTCTCTTGGTTGCCCATGAGCACGATGCGCGACTCGTGGCTCTTCGCCTGCAGCGCCGAGGGCGAGATCTCAAAGCCGCGCGCCTCAAGCTCGCGAAGGCGCACATCGGCGTTCTGCTCCAGCATCTCATACAGGAACACGTCATGCGCCTCAAGCGCCAGGTCCGAGTTGCGGCCGTAGGGCAGGAACGAGAGCTATAAGAGAAGGGTTAGTGCGACATACTCTGGTAGTGCATAGCAATGTGAGCTCCAACGCACCGCGCTCGTGTAGCACTTGATGAGCATCTTCTCGATCTCGTAGGACATCTTGAGCTCCTTGCTCGCGAGCTCCTTGAGACGCGCGTTCTCCGCTTCAGTCGACTGCTTCGCGCGCTTTTCCCTCAAAGCATAGGTTTCACAGGCCTGCGCTTCGACGCTCTTGTGCTTCACTACAGCTGTTGTATCGGCATTTACAGACGCCATGGTGGTCTTGATACTCCGTAGTTGTGTCTCCAGATCTAGCGCCTGCTGTCGCAGTACGAGCAGCTCGTCCTTCTGGCGTCGTCGACGCACTGGTCGTGATGATAGTTGGAGATCTGTGGATCCGCAACTTATACTCGTGCTGCTATTAATCGGGTGGTTGTTGGCCACGGAGAAGACGACGCTCGTGCGGGTCTCGTGTTTGCGCTTGCGCGAGGCAGACGGCGCCGCTCGATTGCATCCGGCTGCCGGTGCTGCTGATGAGAAAGGTCGTGTCATCATCACCGTTGTTGTTGGTGGCGGCTGAGTGCACTGTGCGCTTTCGATCTTCACATCGTCCCTACAGACGCTCTTCTGTAATTGCGGCTGCTCTTCCTGTTTGAGTGGGGAACTTGCTAACAATGCGTGCTCAGAGATGGGCGTCGGCGGCGCGTGGAGGATATCGAGCGCGTCTATCTCGCGCAGGAAGGCGTCGAGCGCGTCGTAGGTCTGCAGCAGCATGCTCGCGTCGTCCCCACCGCCGCCGCCGTCTTGGTCCAGCACCATCGACATCGTGTGGCTGACCGATCGATCAGGTGAGGTTCTTTCGGTCGCTTCCTGCCTCCTGCTGTTCTTGTTGGGTTGCGGGTCCATGTTGCGTCCCGCGCGCAATCATCTCGCCTGTCTGAGTGCACAATCAAGACTGACTATACATGTAATGGTAGCGTATTTGGGAGGTTATGTGTTTTTACAGGTAAAAGGTCAAGGTAGATCTTTGCTGTTGCAGAGCGCTGCAGGATCGTGTTTTGCATGATACGTATTTAAAGAGGTTAGCTGCCAAGCATGAAGCACACTGCAAACTGTCAAGTGCTCCAGATGTTTGGAATGCTCACCTTGCTCAAGTCGTCGTGCTCCTATCCTCCTCTTGTCTTATCCTACACTAGCTACAGATACAACCACGCGCGATTATTAGATAATTCTCTCTTCTTCTCTCAGTCTTCACAAGTTCTCTCAACATGTGAAAAGTATCAGGAACTCGCGGAAGTCTCGGGGGTGTCCACGGGCCACGCGCCCATGCTCGGCCTCGGGAGCCCCACGACATTCTCCATCAGGATGTTCTCCATGATCTGCTGCCGGTTGCCCCAAATGTACCGGTAGCACGGCGCGACGCTGTCCACGAGGCCGTGCATATGCTGCAGCGGCATGCTCTCGCCCGTCACGCGCGGCGCAATGTGCGAGCAGAGCTGGATGATGCTCGAGTGGCGACCCGGAGGACTCGGCAGCGACTCGATCATGCACCAGCCGCGGTCACGCATCTTCACGTCCTTATAGGAAATCGCAGATCCAGACGACGAGCTCGACGATGAGGAGCTACTGCACTGCGGCAGTTTACCGAGGCAGTCGGTGATCGATTCCCACAAGATCACAACCCGGTTTCGCTCCACGAAGCGCTTGATGACCGCTCGGATGCTCAGATCGGACTCGGGTGAGCGCTGCGCCTGGATCGGCACGGTCGTCTTCATGCACATGGTGTCTTCCGACGCGTGCACGAGCAGCGACTCGATCATGCCCATGGTCTCCTTGCAGCTGATGGACTCGACCTCCATGGACCGCCACGCCGCGTTGTTGAGCGCCTGCACGTCAAAGGGGAAGATCGTGGCATCCTTGAGCTCCATGGTCGGTCCGTTGATCGTGTCCAGGATCATGTGCGCCTCCTGCTGCTCGCGCTTCTCGTAGTTCATCCCGAGCTTCTCGAACTCGGCATCCACCTGCTTGTAGCGCTCGTCGATGTCACGCGCGAGCGCATCGAAGATCAGTTGTTCCTCTGAGTCGCACACGCGCAAGCGTTTGCCAGCAAACTTGGACTCGAGCGACTGGAAGACAAACAAACAAACAAGCACAATTGTTAGATGCGACATGTCACAAAGAAAACATGGCAGAGAAAACAAGCAAGTAAACAACGAGTGTTGCGTAACGTACCGAGTTCTTGCAGCGCTTGTTCACGAGCTTCTCGAGAGCCTTGGAGATCTTCACCTGTTCCTGCACCATGGACTTGAGCTTCATGTTCTCCATCTCCGACTTGTTCTTCTGCTCCTTCTGGTGCGACGCGATGCGCTCCCAGATCGTCACGGACGACGGCAGCGACGCGTGCATGTCTGGCAGCCCCGTGGCGCCGTTCACGGCGTATTGCTGCGGTCTCTTGGGCAGCCGCCCGCGCACGTGGTCCAGTTCACGCTGGAGCTCCTGCACCTGCACGCGCAGCTTGTCGAGCTCGTCCTTCTGGCGTTTGCGGGAGTGGTTCACTGATACAACAGCGGCGGTGCTTGAGGTACCGGCAGGGGTACTAGTTGCTGGTGGTGGCGTGGCCGTGGGCGTTATAATGGGGCTGGTCGAGGCGGAGACCGCCGAGTTATTGGCTGCGACGGCGTCGATCCGCGTCGGCGACGACCGGTCTGAGACTGCGAGCTTGGACAGCTGCGCAATGGACGGCAGCGGCTGGATGTGCACGTGGTTCGACTTGAAAGTGTCGGCGCCGGTCCCCGAGGTCTTCCAGAGCGGGCGCTTCATCGGTAGCAGTGCCGCGAGTCCTGGGAATGTCGGCGCGCCGTCGCTGCCTCTACTGGTACTGTTGATAGTCCTACTGTTGTTACTACTAGCGGTGCTGTTCATCGTGCTGGTGTTGTTGTGGTAGCTGTTGCCGAGCCAGATGGAGTTGCTGGGCGGCGCCGGCGGCGGAGGCATCGGGCCTCTGACTCCATTTCCATTCCCGCTACCTGCGCCAGTCGCGAGCAGTTCCACAATCGCCATGGCCGTGGTCGCGCGGCGGCGCTCGTCGTCGTCGTCCTGCGGGTGCGCCTGGTGGCGATCGGCGCCTGGTGAATGCTCGGCCTTGACAGTAGGCGCCATGTGGCTGCGGCTATGGTGCTGCTGCTGGGGCACGGCCGCGGCGGCCGTGGGGACGCCAGTCGTCATGTGTTGAGTTGTGTGGTGTTGTTGTGCTGCTGGATGGGCCGCTTGCTCGGTTGCTGGTTTGTTCCTGTTGTGGGCGGTCGGACGGCGCGTGGCTCGGCTTGTTTTGTTGTGTGTGACTGTGCGTTTGTGTGTTTGGAAGGGGGGAGGCTCGCGCGTCTGATGACGCCAAATGCTGGTGGACAAAACACTTTGCGACCTTGCGTAGTAAGTTACGCTGTATTTTTTTATGTAAAGAGGTTGTTTTGATAGTATTTTCCACTTTCATCATAAATAAGAAGGTCCAGTACTATTCTAAAAGCGAAGTGAAAAGACGAGCATCAACCCTCTCTAAACCGATTGGTGGCGAGCGCGTCTGTGTGCATCATCCAGATTCGTCCGTAAACATGGCCAGCGCACAGAACACGCTCGGGCGTTGAGGCGCAAACGAAGAAGCGTTTGACAAGAATCAGCCAAAGTGCTAGCACCAACAAAAAGCGATTTCGAACATGCCGTAATATAATCCGGCGCAGGAAGCCGTCTGGTTTTCCTTTGTCAATAGCAGGAGCAAAATAGATCTTGCCTTGCGGACGAACAATTCATCTTTTTCTCACCACCGCTTCGAAGCAAAATCAAATGCTACGCCCGCGAGACTAATCATGAAACAGACCAGCCGAGATTTCTGGGTAAATGACAACTGTGGGCCAGTGATGCAAATGAAATAATCGATATGAGTCGGGACATGCGAGAGCTCGGAATCGAAAGCAAGCACGCCTTGATTTTTTGGTTGTTGCTGCTACAGTTTCCTGTTCTTGTCGGTCGGATGGCCAACTACCGGTTTTGGCGCACAGCCAAATCAAATTTGCTTGGATTTCCGTTTGCGATTGCAACCCTAATCGCTGGTTTGTTTGCTCCCTCCCTCCCACGAAGATGATGACACGCTCAAGATGCTTACTGGAACAAGGGAAGAGCCGTCATCGCAGAAAAATCAAGCCAAGTTGCACATGGACATTTTGCACATGGACATCCACAACCATCGGAAACCAAGCCAACAGCCATCACGCAGGATTTGCTTTGCTTGCACTTGACCCCCTTGAGCAAGTGTAAGCCGATCGACCTCCAAAATCGCAGTACTGGTGCTTGATCAACAACAAACTTCGATATTTGTTGTTGCACCTGGAACTGGTCAAGTGTATCGCTCCCTTCGTAGGCCTCTCTGCCATGCAAAGTGCGCGCAAGTTGTCCGGTTGGCAAGAATTGTTTGTTGCGTGTGTTGCTGCCCAGAACAAACAAACAACGCTCTCTCTCTCTCTCTCCCCACTTCGTTTGCTTGCTGGACACACGAAGAGGAGCTCATCCACTTATCCGTTCAGCTGACTTCCTGGTAGCTGAACGGATAAGTGGAAACCATTGCGTCGGCCTCGTGGAGACAGAGATTTGCCAACCGCAGTTACTCATGCTCTCATGTCGATTGGTGCCCGCCCACTCAGCTTCATGGGCGACTCACAACGGTTTCCTCGCATTGAGCTCGCTGTCCAGCAGCAGGCTCTCCACGACCTGCGGCCTTGCGCGCAGCAGCTGCGTGCACGTGTCCATGAGTAGGCCCGAGACCGAGAGCGCGGTCGCAAAACCACTCGCAGTGGTGGTCTGGCGCTTGCCTGGGAATGCGCGCATGCACATGCGTAGGATGCTCGCCGGCCACCGAACATCGTCGCTGATCGACTCCATGACCGCCCAGCCCTGGTCGAGGATCTCCAGGCATGCCGACGATGGTGAGGCGTTTCCCTCTCTGTTCCTCTCAGAGATGATGGAGATGCTCGTAACCGAGTTGAACAGGAGAATGCGTCAGTGCAGTTCATGGGCACGCGTCACGACGCTCTTCACGTGCAGCACGAGGTCCTGGTCATCGGGCTTCTTGACTGTAATCGTCGTCCTCACCCTGGTATACGACCTCTACGGTGTAGTTGACGGTCTTGATCGCACTGGTGGTAGCGCACCGCCACACGGCAGCGGAGACGGCGTCCATGATGATTGGGAAGAGCTTGACGTTGCGGCCCTCGACCAAAATGGAGACGTAGCCCCGTCCACCCGTGATGACCTCGCAGCGATGCCACTCGCTCGACTTGGCCGTCAGCCCCGTTTCTTGGAGCACGTTGTCGAGCTGCTGGTAGAGTTGGTCGAGCTGCATGGCGAGCTCGCAGAGTGAGTACTCGTCTTGTCGTCTGGGTACAGAGTTGCAGTCTCCAGAGTTGGCGCGCTGGGGACAGCGCGCAGACATTTGTGACTCGCTGATGCTGGTGATGGTGAAGGAGGCACACCGATGATCTATATAGATGACACAAGACGAGGTATTCGCCAGCTATAGCCCCGTGACTGCTGTGCTTGCGTCTGAAGCAACCTGAATCCTTGCCGAGAGGTTCGTGCCCTTCATGAGCATCTTCTCGAGACTCTTCGCGAGCTTCTTCTTCTGCGACTCGACGGTCTCGCGCAGCCGCAGGTTCTCCACTTCCACACTACGCTTGCTCTCCTTCTCACAGTTGGCCAGACGCTCCCAGATCGGCCTGCGAGGCGGGATCCACGAGTTCTTGGTCTTCTGCTTGTGTCCGTCGGTTAGCGAGCCGCATGTTAAATTGCTGGTTGCTGAGTGAGCCGCCGCTTGGCGCCTCAGCAACTCGCGCTCGAGTTCCTTCACTTCCACGCGCAGGTGCACCATCTCCTCCTTCTGACGCATGCGCGACGCGTTCACCATCACTTCGCACGTCTCGTTGGCTGCTGTTGCATCTGCTGCATATTACGCGAGGCTCTGGATCGATTGCATGCGACTGTCTGGAGGTTGCCAGTCAAATGTAATGGAGACTTGGTGCTGGTTGTTGAACGCTCTACACTCACAGCGGCCATAGCGTTCTTGCTCGAGTTCGCGGTTTGTTTCCTGGCTGCGCGCGGCTCGTTGGCGGGCAGACTGCTACAAAGAGCTTCGCCAGCCGCAGCTGTCTTCCGTTTCCTCGCTGCCACCACGGTGACTTCTGGGCCACTTCGTCCAGCACGCGCTGCGGGTTGTCGATGTCGTCGAGCAGCGCGTCGATGGTCTCGTCGGAAGGTGATGACGTTGCTCTTATGCCAGGAGCCGACTGTCGGCGTCGCGGCCACGGCGTGAGCTAGAAGAACTCCGCCATTCGTTCAAAGAGCGCCGCGCGGTCCTGCTCGCCTCTGGAAGCCGAAGACGCGGCCGTGAGCGCGCGGAGCTGGCGGGCGCTGAAGTGGCGATGTGCGCGGGGTCATGAAGGCGGCAGATTGGGGGGTGGGATGGTCGAACGACAGGAGCAAGTCTGCCGATCAGAGAGACAAGTTTCTTCATGCAATAATGAATATCCTTTGGTAACTGATCATGCAGATCTTGACACAGATATCGGTTTCTAAGGCTTCTCAGTTATTTGTTCAAGTTTATCCTCTACAATATGATATACCGATCATTTTTTGCACATTGTTGGCGCACAGTACTCAGCTTTTTACTGCAGAGACTGAAGCCGAACACGCGCCGGTTCCTTTGACCTCACAGCCATCTCCGTCATTCTGAGCAGTCTCCAAGGGCTGAGGCTCAGGAGCACTCAAGAGCTTCTGAACTAGGCGTGTTTACAAGATCTCGAAGTGCTTGCTGTGTGGGGTTCTTTAGTCCACCCAACCATCCAAGTGGTGTGCCGCTGGTCTTCGTCTCTCCTTCCTGTGCTCTTGTTGCTCGTTGGGCGGATGGCGGGTGCTGTACTTTGCTGTGCTTTCCAGCAGCTGGGGCAGTGCGTGGGAATACGCGGTTGCGAATAGAAACTCGCTTCGAATGTGCCCCTTCCTTGCGTTCAAAGTTCTACTTTTAACGGTATGTGCACTGAACGCTTCCGACCCCACACCTCACCACTGCGAGAAAGAAATTCAGCTGGACTTGATGGGCTTCTTCGCGAGCGCGCTCTCGAGCAGAAAGTTCTCGATAAGCTGCTGTCGTGCGCGCAGCACCTGGGTGCACGTGTCCACCAGCAGTGTCGAGAGCGAGTGCGCCGCCTGCGGTTCACTCG
>JAASGO010001123.1:0-10221 GCA_023334245.1 Globisporangium cederbergense | reverse complement strand
TGGCTTCAACATACCCGTGTCCACGAGCGCCTTCGCTTTCTGGAACTTCGCAGGGGGAATGCGCTTGTACGTGCGCATGACCCCGGCCTTGCATGACGCCATTGTCGCCGTGCAGAGCAGAGCGCGTGAGGAACACTTCTGGGCAAGCTTATCTCCTTGCTTTCCCCCTCGCTTGCTCACGAAGAGCGCAAGATTCCTGTGAGCATCCTCCAATATGGAACGTTTGGCTGACCAAAGCTAGGTCATCGCCGAACAAATACAACACATTAGGAAGGTTTACCTCGTTGCTTCTATTAGAAGTCATGTGATTTTCGTGAACACCACACACACAAACACAAACGGCGAAACAACCAGAAACGAAAGCGCATCCGAATCGATCTTCGTCACGTTCCCCTTGCTCCCGACCGCTACGCTCTCGCCGGCTGAACAACAGCAGCCCTCCTCACGCGCACGCTGTCCACGGAGGACAGACGACCCCACCTCGTTGCAGCGCCGCCGCTCGCTGTAGCTTGTCGCGTCTTCACGGTCCGCCCGCAAGAGTTGCCCCGCTGTCACGTTCGCTCGCTCGCGAGTGATTGATTGATTGATTGGCTGATCAGCAAGCAGCCCGTATCAGTCAGACAGTCAAGGACCGCGTCGCGCTATTCGATCGCACGAGGAAGAAAGCGACAGTCGTGGTGTGGTGTAAATCGATAGAGAAGGTGGATGGTGGCGGTGGCGGCGCAGTTCGCGATGGGCGTGCTCGGAGCCGCGCTGCTCGCGGCGCTGCTGCTCTGGGTGTACAAATTCATACAGTACCGTGAGCAGGTGCGGCTCTCGCAGGCGCGCTGGCTTACGTACGAACCGGGGCTCGTGGCGTACACAGCGGAACAGGAGGAGCTCAACTGGCCCATGCTCACGCCCATGCTGCTCTCGCCAATCCCCGAGGAGCGCCTCGAAAGCGGACGGGTACGATTGTGCAAAACGAACGGACGGCGGTGATTGGTTTCGTGCGAAGCTTACCAGTCGCTTGTATGCTTTTGTTGCATAGGAATCCGAATCGGAGGCGATGCTCTCGGCGCGAAAGGACCGACGGAATTCGCTGTCCGTCGTCGCTTGTACGTGCCGTTCTCTCACTCTCTCTCTCCTCATATCATCGTCCAAGGAGCGAGCAGTCGCCGCTTTCGTGTGGATAAACTGAGCGTGAAGGACCAGTGTGGCTGACGTTGTGTACACGTGTTTGGCTGTGTTGTGTGCAGACGGCAGCTTTGATCAGGTCCCAGCATAGACGACGCGTTCGGTTCGGTCGTCTCTCTTTCTCATGCGCGCGGCCACCACACGTTTGCCAACCCCTTCAATCTTCTCAGTTCTAGTTGCGACATCAACCTGCTCGAAGTGAACAGCTACTGGCGGATCCTGGCCGATTGAGTGGCTGTGAGAGTATCGCCAGCGCCCGAAGTGGTCTCAGTCTCGAGACCGCGGCGCGGTCTGAATACCTTCGTCGAGAAAATGTGAACAAAATGAACGCAATGAGCAGCAAGCCTCAAGACTGTCGCTCCAGCCACGATATGACACGCGGAGCCGTCTGCAGCGAGAGCACATGGATATGAGAAGCGAGTGTGGAGATACCAGGTATGCACCACGAAAGGAGTGTGTGAGAGAGAGAGGACGACGGCGACGACGAACCCTCGGGGCAACCATTAATTTATTATGTGATGAATGTAGCGAGCGCCATGGCATCATAGTGTACCCATAGAGCCATTGGCGATTCGATTGGTAAATAGAAACAAAAATGCGATTTTGATCAGAAGCCTCGGCTCCCAAGTGCAGGTTCTTTGTCTGCGCTTCAGTTTGTTGGAGCTTGGCTGTCTCTTGGTTCGTCCTGCCACATGTCCAGCCGAGGGAGACGTTCCAAATTGCGAACAGTGTCTTCCTGACTTTCGCTGTCCAGTAACGCTGTACACTAAACCGAGTTGTCCACACGTGAAAAAGCACGCCAGTCTTATGCTATCGGAAGTACATGTTACTCTTCGGTCCATAAAGCGTCCGCATGAGCGCGACGAACTCGTCAAAGTCCAGGGTCGCGTTCCTATCCGAGTCGAACTCGCTGTAGAGCCGCTCGACGTCCTCCTTGGTGATGCCGCTGGATATCGCAGCCTCGTTGGAGCTCTTGCTGCGCGTGGCCTCCTCGGTCATGACCTTGGCCATCACATCGTCGTCATCCACGCGCAGCGCCTCCATGAGCTCCTGCATGCTCACACCGCCGTCGCCGTTCTTGTCGAACACCCGGAAGATGTCGAGCAGTTCGCGCCGGTGCTCCTGGGAGAGTGCCGCGGCCGCGTCCTTGCCGCCCGTGAACCCAGAGCCAGGACCACCGTCGTCGCCCTGCAGATACGAGCGCACGTTGCCGACCTTGGCAAGCTTGAGCATCTCCTCAATCTGGTACTTGGTCGCGTAGTGGAAGCAGATCTCGAGCAGCTCCTTGAGCGACACGTGGCCGTTTCCGTCCTTATCGATCGCCTGGAAGACCGTGGCCATGTCGTTGTACCCGAGCTTTTCGAAAAAGTGTTTGTACTGCAGCAGTTCCTCGAGCGAGATGTTGCCCGAGTTGTCCTCGTCCATGGACCAGAAAAGTCGGATGACCGACATCACCTCACGCACGCCGTAGATGCCAAACACCGTCGCGCTCTTCTCCAGGTCCAGCTTGGCCTTGTTTGAGGGGGACAGCGTGGTGTCCATCTTTGATGGACGTGTTCCGGAGATTGAGCTGTTGTTGGCCCCATTAGCCGCTGCGAGCGTGGTCATAGGGTCGTCCGTGGCCTTGGACTGGAACACGAAGGACGTGCGCTTGAAGACATTGCCGATGTTCGTGTTCATCTCGCGGCGCTTTTGCTGCAAGTAGTCCTCCATGCGGCGCACCTTCTGCTGCTCCCGCGAGCTCTGCCGAATCTTCTTGAGGTCGCTGCGGTGCGGACTGCGCTCACCGTCGCGCATCGCGCTCGCCATCCGGCGCTTCGTCTCCTCAAGGTGCTCGCGGACTCTGGCGTCAGCTGCTGCGATGCCCTGTTGTTGATCTCCCGTGTCGAACGAGTCCTCGCTCTCGCCTTCGTGGTCGAGATAGTCATCATCACCATCGTTTTTATGATCGCTCTTGGTGAGCTGAGCCACTGAGGATGGCGAACTATTGCAATCGGTACTGATTGCGGTACTCTTACCGGTTAACCTGGAGAACGGAGCTGTGCTGGGACGGTTATTGTTGTTTGACATGGACGCGCTCTCCTTGACTGGGCTGCAGTACTGCTGGGCCTTGGATAGGATCTGGTTGATCGCGCGCAGCTTCCGCAGCGAGAGGCCACCTTCACCTTCGTCACCACCACCTCTCTCTTCTGCTCTATCGCCTGGTGTCTCGCCCACCGACACGATTGAGCCAATGCCACCTGCACGTGCAATGGCGCTCGCCCGCCTTCCTAGGTTGGCACCGCTGGGCGAAGCCAACATCCTCACGACTGGCTCCTTGTGCTTGGTGTGGCGCTTCACCTCCTCCATGAAGCCAATGTCCATAGAGCTCTTGCGGTGATCCTGGCCCATGGACTGTCGTTGGCTCGGGGCCAACAGTGGCGTGCTAATGCTGCTCTTCAAGCTTAGAGCGCTACTGTGGTCACCACCGGGCTTTGGCAAGCTGGCTGTACTCTGCGTCTGTCTTGCACAACTACCACCACTGAGTTGGTTTGATGACGATGGAGGCAGCTTGCGGATCTGCTGGAGTCGCTTCTGCACCGCAGGCGCAGTCTGCGGCCGAATACTCAACTTGGATGCCGGGATGTGCTTCTTGAGGAACTCGGAGGGCTCCAGCAGCTCCATGTCGAGTTCCTGGTTGACACACTCGCCCCCTTTTTGCTGCTGCTGGGAGATCGCCGCCTTCTTGGTCCGATGCTTGGCCTTCTCCAGGTTCACGTACATGTCAGCCGTCTTGCGCTCGAGCGTCGCGCGGGACTCGAACGCAGCTTTCGCGGCTACGTGGGCCACCTGGATTTGGCTCTGGACGTCGCTCATGTTGTTGTTGTGGCTGGCTCCAGACTTGTCACAAGAGCTGCTGCTGAGACTCGTGGGGAAGCTGATCGAGAGCTCCTGCTCGAGGTACTTCTTGTCCATCTTGAGGTCGTCGAGCTCGGCGAACTTGGTCTTGCCCGCCGCGAGCGACTGCTTCTTGTACTCAAACTTGTTGACGCAGAGCAATGGTCCCACTTGTGCGAGGCTGTGCAGGCGCAGGTGGTTTACTCTCTCAGGCGTGTGGAGTGATAATTTTGATGAAGACAGCTGCTGCCCACCTGGCGGCTGTCGAACGTGGACATTTTGTGCAAAAGTGTCCTCCTCGGAATGGTCCATTTTAGATTGGCCTCCTCCATTGGAAAGAGCGTCCCCCTGCGTTGGACTACTACCACTTCGAGTGTCCTCCTCCTCTTCACAATTGTCTGTCTTGAGCAGCTCAAGGTCCGGGTTCTTGCTGATGATGTGATCCAGTAAGATCGTGCTAACCTTCTGCATGTCCTTGAGGCTCTTACGTTCCGTGTGCTCCTGATAGAGCGTCTGTCTGCGCCGATGAGCCTTCTCGAGCGGCGTGAGCTCGAGGTCGCGCATTAAGTTTTGCACGAGCTCATCGCGCTCTTGCTGGCGCTTTGAGTCGTCCTTGCGAAAGAGCCACTTCCACTTACCAATGTTCTCGGCGTCAAAGAGCTTGCCCAGACAGTTGCCCTGCCAGTCCCACACAAAGACTCGCATGTCGAGCGCACAGGTCATGACAATGGCCGGGTTCTTGGTCACCTCGATGCTCGTGAGGCCGTCCGAGTGCGCCTTCCACGCGTAAACGATCTGGATGTCGTTGAACTGTTGGTGCTGCGAGTGGCGACGCTGCTGTGCGGTCGAAGACGCCTTTGAGAGCGACACGAGCGAGCTGCGCTTCTTCAATCCGACTGCTGACGCTCTGACTCCGCCTTTCGGAGCTCTAAGGAACGCCTCGGCGGCGGCAAAGGCCACCGTCGCAGTGTTAGCGTGCTGCGCCGCGCGATTCACAGTCTGCAGCTTGGACGGGACCATCGGACCAACGGTCGACCGCTTCTTGGACTCGAGTCGTCGTCGCGATAGACGCTTGAGGTCCGTCTGCGTGAGCTGGAAGTGCGGGTCATGGTCGTCGCCCGTGAGCAGCGCAGCGCGCCAGTCGCCACCCTGAGCCAGCAGCGGCTGGTGTTTGTTGTAGCCATTGAGATTATCAGAATCGTTGGCCATCGTGTCTTTGATATAGTCTCGCGTGAACGTGGCCTTCGGGTGGTACCCGCGACGCAGGAACTTGCACTTGATCTCTGGGATCTTGGAGAGCGACAAGCGTGTGATCATCTTTGAGAGGTCCCAGAGTCGTACCATACCGGACTCGTCACCCGTGAAGAGCACGTAGCGCTCGCTGGTGTCATCATAGACGACCTTCATGCAGGTCACGGTACAGCCCAGTGGCTTGGACTCGCTGGGGATGGGCTCAGCAGTATTCTCTTTGCTGGCAGCCGACTTCGTGCGCCATTTGAGCAGCTTCCGAGCCGCAAACTCGGCTGCCTCCGTCATGAACGTCTTGTCTGTAGCGTCCGCGGGCTGGTCGCCATTAGCATCAGTCTCGTCCTCGTCGTCTTCGTTCATGCTCTCAAAGATAGCCCCCGTCGCCTTCCTTCGAGTCCCAGTAGCCTTCGAAGCTGGCTGCGAGGCGCAGTCGTGGTCGTTGGAGAACGAGTGCAGCAGTTTCCCCGTATTGCAGTTGATCAGCGGCATCGCGGCGTAGAAGTAGACCCCACCGAGAGTGTCTGCGCCCAGCAGAACGGGGAATTCGTCCCAGAACTCGAGCAGATGGAGCACGTGGCCCTCGTGCTCCTTGTGAAATTCACACTTGCCCACAAAGCTCAGTGTCTCAAAGTCCCAGAGCGAGACGCTGGTGCTGTCGTCACTGGTCTCGTCCAGCTGGTCGGAGATCGTGGCCACGAGGCACGTATGGAAGCCGTAGGCGCTAGCCGAGATGCCGCCCGGGACGCTCGTGAGCCGGCGCAGCACGGTCGTGTCCTTCACGTGGCTTGTGTTGTCGTCGATGACGAGGATCGCGCTCTCGTTGGCGTCTGTGGCGATGATGAGCTTGTTGACTGAGCAGTAGTGCAACCCCACGATGCCGCACGACCGGTTCTTCGCCATGGGCACCACCATCACTGGCTGTCCGGTGCCTGGAGCTGGAGTCGGAACCGAAGCTGGGTTAGTACTACCAGTAGTAGTAGCGGTGGGTACAATAGCGACCTTGGCCTGGCCGTAGAAGACTTCCTGGCATTTCCGCATCTGCACAAAGTTGAGCGCGTTGAACACCCCCAGCTCGCCGCGCTCAGTCACCACGACCACCTTCTTGCAGCTCTGGTCCTGTACGCACGCGAGCACCTCGACGCACGGTTCGCTGCTCGTCGAGGAGTCCGAGCCGTTGTGCGCTGTGTTGTTATTGCTGCTGCTATTGCCACCGGCTGAAGTTCCACTTGAGCCGCTGGCGCCTGGGGTGGCTGTGCTATCGCCAGCCTTGCCTGAGCCACTGCTGCTGTTGCTGGTGTTGCCCACGTGGCTGAACTCCTCGAGGCATGTGCCGGTCTCGCCGTCCCAGATGCTGCACGTTGGGCCGGCAATGACGATGAACTTGTTGGCGTTGTAGTGGTAGAACGCGCACAGCGGGATCTCGCCGAGCTGCTGCACGCGCGTGGATCGGAACCGATGGAGTGTGGCTGTGCCTGCGGTCGCGGTCCAGAGGTCCCGACTGTGCGGGTGCATGCAGATGAACGCCGTCGGTTCAAAGCGCGCAAAGTGCTGCGACGGGTCAATGGACTCGAGCTGGATCGCCTGGGACGCGGTCCCATGTCCACCTCGTGAGGACGCTGATGAGGACGCTGAGGCCATGCCGCCGCTGCCGCGCGAGATGTCCCAGACCTTGAAGACCCCCGTGCAGTCGGCGGTCACGGCGCGCTCGGTCTGGAAGAGCGCGATCTGGACGCCCACGAGCGGCGCGCGGTGACCCGAGAGCTTCATAGCCACCTGGCGCGACGCAATATCCCAGCCGTAGGCGTCGAACTCAAAACCGGCGCTCAATAACAAATCGTGGTGGCTCGAGTACACGAGTTGCTTGACGCCGTGGCTATGGCCAATGAGCGCACCTCGTGAGCGGCAGTCGTGCAGGTCCCAGAGCTGGATACTCCTATGAAGGTCGCAGCTCACGATCATGTCGTGCTGTGGGACCTCGATGAGGTCCATGACCATGTCCTGATGCAGCACGAGGCGCTTCCAGAGTACCTTGGTCTCGGCATCCACGATCTTCCACACGTTGAGCACGAAATCGTTGCCAGAGCTGAAGAGCAACGCCGCCTGCTCGCAGAAGCGCAGCAGCAGCTGGGCGGTGGTCGTTGTGATCGTCAGCGGCTTGATGAGCTCGAAGCTCGGGCCGCTGCGTGCTGCAGCTGTGGCCGAGTCGGGCAGCAGCGCCGCGATTGGCGGCTTGCGCGACTCGTCCATGTCGTAGAACGAGATGCAAAAGTCCGTCGTACTGAGCGCAAGCCACTTGTACTTGAAGATAAACACGGCGTCCAGGATGAAGATGCCGGTCGTGGTGTTGCTTGCCGCTGACGACGAAGCTCGACTGCCAGCTGCATCACTGGCTCGCGGTGCATTGCTACTAGGCTTACTGCTCTGGGGCCGGCCACGCTCTGTCGTCCTACCATTGCTATCAGAGATCTCCTGCCTCTGCCAGTCCTGGTTACTCTCGTTGGCGCGCGGTGTGACGGGCAGCACGTTGAGCGTGGACTTGCCGCCGATCTCGGCGAGAAACTTGCCCGTAATGTCGAAGAGCTTGACGCTCTTGGCCGTGTTCTCGAGAGCCAATAGCCTCCTGAACGCGGGCGACCACTTGACTTTCTCGATACCCACGCAACCGCTCGCGGTCTTGATCACGTGCTTGGCACTGCGCACGTACCGGTGCTTGAGACCGGCGGCGGCTGACGTCTTGACGCGTGTGGCGACCATGCCGGCGTCCACACAGAAGGACGTGAACTCGTCGAACTCCATCACACCGTCACCGTTGATGTCGATCTCGTCGAAGAGATCCACGAGCGCGCTCACGTTCGCGCGCTTCTCCTCAGTGCTCTTGGCGCGTGGCAGTCCCTGGAGCACGATCTCAACAAAGTCCTGCAGTGGCAGGCCGCCGCCCAGGCGCTTCTCACGCTCGTGGAACTCGTTCGCGATCACGGAGAAGCCCGAGCCCTTCAGGCGCATCATGATGTCCATGGCTGGCTGGCGACTGTTTGGCTGGCTATGCGCCTCCGAAGAGAGCCTGTGTGTGTGTGTGTGAAGAGTGTCTACAGACCCAGAGCAGAGGCCGCGCTGCCCTCTATCCGCTCAGGCGCCATTGTGACAGAGAGAAATGGCGATTGCTGCGACTGTAGAGTGCGTTGCGGTCGGTAGTTTTGGTTTTGTGTGTTTAGTAGGCGCCTTGAAACACGACGCTGCACGGGCTCCCTAATAATAAGTCTGCGTCCCACCCTTCAGCTTGGGTTGAAGCGAGTGAGTTTGAGAGAAGCCTGACTTCTGACCCGGAGCCGATCCCACCTTTCAGGCGGTACCTGGAGTGCTCCGATACTCCAGAGTAGGTTGTCTGCGAAATACAAGTGAGAGAGTCTCACGGACACTGTGCAAAACAAAACGCTCGAGTTTCGGCACTGGTTTGATACTTAATAAAAGTATCAAAATTGAGGCCCTCTCGTCCGTGTCAATCCCATGGTAGCAAGCAACACGCAACACGCACGCATCAAAAAGCACAACGACGAGGTATCTATCTCTTTCTCTCGGAAAAATAATGATCACGTTCTGCTCGCAGCTTCCACTTTTCGCTGAATCGTCGGGACGCGAGGCGATCAAGAGCAGCTCTTCCACGAACGAGCGCTTGTTGAGAGACCGTTCCGCACAAGATGGTGATGTGTGCGACTTCACCATTTCACACATGTTGCCACCAAGTATGTACTTGAAGAGGATCCCGCAGCGTAGACTTGACCAGCGCTTTTAGACTATCACCGTGTCTCGGCCTCCAGTCGCTCTTGCCGAGCAGCACAATAACGTTCGTGTACGGGCAATGCTGAATCATCGAAGCAGCAGTCTGCCACAGGCATACGCATCCCAATAATTTCTCTGTTAGCGTCAATCTCCAAAGAATGATCTGCACCACTTCAAAGAGCTCAACATACCTTCAGGGTCTGTGCCAATAGCATCCTGTCTTTCCCGTTCTGGATACAGTGCACCAGTGTGAGGTGCATTTGGTACAACATCTGCAGCTCGGTGCTGTCCTGCTCCGGTACGAAACCACCCGAGTCGCGTCGTCTGCGCACGTGATTGGCAGCTGTCGCGCAGAGCTCCGCACCGATGACGAGAAGAGCATGAGGATCTCCGAATGAATCTTTGGACGAGCTTTGTTCGCGTTGTTCGCTTTGTTCCTGCGCTTAACCATATTCACAGAGGACACCAATGGCTGGGGCGATGGTACACTGGGCTTGTGGAGCGCTGCTGCTGCAGGTGCCGGCGATAATGGAGCGAGCGAGGTGACGAAGCTGCTGGGCACTCGTCGCGCCGTGATTTCGTTCGAGACTGTTACTGATACAGTGATATCAGAGAGCCGTGCTTGACCTTTCAACAATCAGCACCCAGAAGACGAAATTTTGTTTGGTGTCGTTTCGGTACCAATGTTTTCGGTGGTGGCACCGCAGTACCCAGGTGACACCGTAATACCCAGACGGCACCTGGATTTTGGAGGGCTGAAAGACGAGCTGAGCGTCAAGACCTCAGGTTCGGGGTCGGAGAGAGCCGGGCAGCTTTGACGGGTCAATAGGGCGTACAGCTACCTTCAGCACCACGTTGAGCCACAGGAGACAGTACTGTACCGTTTGATACCGATTCTGGTGCTGCAAGTGCTTCACAGCTTGCCATAAGCTGGCCTAGCGTACCGAGGATATGAGGCCGTAAGGGACATGCGTCAAAATATAAGATTCCCCTGTGATGCGTGGGGGGGGGGCAAAGATACCTAACTTGTTTACAAGTTCGGCTGGACTCTTTCTTCTGCCAGAAGGAACTGCCCAGCACTGTTAAACTAGTCTACACTATTGGAGTTCTCTGTCTCGGAGTAAAATGGCGATCGCGCGAATA
>JAASGO010001122.1:0-10233 GCA_023334245.1 Globisporangium cederbergense | reverse complement strand
GCATGAATCCTGCTAGGATGAGCGCCCTGATGTCATCAGAGATCGCCGTGATGCGAGCGTTGTGCTCAAGCGTGTTTGATCTTTACAAGGAGTGCTCCGAGTTCAGACACGTCGAGCCAACGCTTGCGGATAATACCAAGCCGTTCAGCGTCACGTCGATTCGCCGCATCGCCGCTGCTTTGATAGTGCTCTTGGAGTCGAGTTCAGCGCTCCGACAACTCATAGTGGTGAAACGAGGCCTGCAGCACTGCGCTGGTGCGATCAAGGAATCGTTCCTTGCGATTCGAATGGAAGAAGGCTTTGGCGGCAAGGCCAAGCACCCACGTGAAGACCACTTGATGTCGCTGTGCACACGAATCGAGATTCACTTCGGCGTTCTTGCTGCTTTGGTCGGAGGAGATGCAGGTGCTCAAGAGATCGCACTGGTACGTATCTTCTTCATCCATCTCGATTGCCGTGGATATGACACTTAGCTAAGTCTAACCTGCTTCGCTCATGTGTCTGTGTGTCTGCTTTGCACGTTTATACAGCGTGAAAGAGTGCACGAAGTGGTATTGAACAACTGGACGACGATGAAGATGGCGTCGTACCGTAAATCGAGCGTGCTGCTCAGTTCTTTGCGGTTCCTGAACAACTTCGTGCATCAGAACGAGACCACGAAGGCATCGCTCATCATGGCGACAGCCTCTGGTTCTCTTCGTGCGATAGCAGCAGAAGGTGCACGAGAGACCACCACGACACTATTCTCACAGTTGTATCAGCTGACGGTAGTGCCGACAGCGACAGCCACTGCTGTTCGGACAATCGTAGACAGCAAGCTCAGTGCAGCTCTGAGTACGACAGCCAGCATCATCCTCAAGTCACTCGTGCTTAACGTCGAGTGCCTGCAATGGGCGATCAAATCCGGCTTCGTGACCAAATTGCTCGCTGAGGTGCAGCGTCGACTTCGAAACTTCTCGCAGACGAGCAAAAGTGATCAGAGCGAACTGCAGACACTGTGCAACTTGCTCGGGATCCTCGCGAACATCGTGTCGTCGGATGAAGGGCGCCAAGTGGTCTACTCGAGCGCCGAGACCTCGCTCGAATACATTCTCGAAGACATCCTGACAACTTCTTCTGCTGAAACTGCAGCAAACGCAGAGGTACTCAAGTTTGGGTGCTTATTTATCCGCAACCTGTCGCTCTCTCGACTCTCGAAGAGCTACTTTGCGGTCTGGGAGGGTATCATGGAGCTGTTGGTCAAGCGATTGCTTGGTGGTGAGCAAGAGGGCTCTACGACCAGCACCACAGCGGACCTCACAGTCGCTGGGTACCTCTCGTGTGCGCTCTGGTCGATTGTGTACGACAACCAGAAGGCGCGGACGATTCTCGTATCCAGACCGTCGGTCCTCTGGAAGCTCGAGCAGATGCTCGTGGCAGCGAAAGGCTCAGGTACGACCTCCACTCGATGCTACTGGTATTCTTCATCTTGCTCGTATTTCTCCTGTTGATTTGTTCTATTGTTCTTAAACAGGGACGGCAGACGAGACTGCAGAGAACCTCACGCGGATACTTGTTCTCGTCCAACAGTAAAAAAAATGAGAAGAAGGCCTCCAAATACAACCCTCGCACCTTGGAGCTCCACGAAGTCTGGGCTGAGCTCTGCTATGCCCCCATGGCTGAGCTCTGCTACGCCCCCATGGCGACTTTCAGTTGGGACTGCTAACGACTTTTGGCTCTCTGTAGTCTGTTGAAACCCTCCCACGTGTCCGACAGTTAGACGCGATTCGTACAAGCGATTCTAAGTGGCGAATCGAGAGGCATTGTAAGCTCAGAAACCGTCGTCACTTCCTCGTATCCCAAGCAAAGCGGAAGGTGAAGTCGGCTCCTGTCAGTAAATTGCCAGTCGTCTCATCATAAAATGTTGAGGTGTACGTCGTCCACAGTATGCAGGCTCATCGCAAGCAGAGTCCGGAATTCCTTGCTGCAGTGGACGAGCAGGAACTGGAAGACGATGATGATCCAGATCACAAACTCACTCTGATAAATTGGCCACTCGCTCTCCAGCGTGAACGTGAGCTGATGGAGCACGGAGATCCCAAAGCAGCGCTTGAGTATGAAGTGCAATTAAACCAGACTAAGCAGACATAGGAACGCGTACACCAGGTTAGTGGTCACCACGCCACACAGCTGCTTTGACTCGGTGAGCTTGTCCATATCCTCGTAAAACTTGGCGTTCAAAAGCTGGGACAGATTCGTGATGTAAACGGCATAGACGACCGACGTGACTGTCGCAAGGAACTCGACGATTACCACTGACTCGCTCATGTGCATCAGCTGCTCCGTCACTGCCTCCTTGTTTTCTCACTTGACGATCGACTTGGTGAGTCCTGCTCTGTGGTCTGGCTTCTGCTTACAATCGACTGCTTAGTCATGGGGAGCAGGAGTACGAATGCGAGCTGCGCATCACCGTCGAGCTTACTGAACCCCGCATCGTAGGCTGGATACACCAGGAGCATGGCCGTCTGGATACTGATCGTGACGAAGAAGAGGAAATACATCACGAGTCGAGATCGGTCCGCTGTGCCCAGCGTGATGGTCACTAGCGTACTCATGCAATCCACGAGAGCCATAGAACCCACGGTGTACGTGAAGGGAACTAGGAACTCCCAGTACGCTGTGATCAGCAGTTGGGCGCCAGTGTTCCCACGCCAACACCAATTACGATCGTGACAGTCTGCTTGCGCGTAAACACGATCTAGGACGCCACGAGCTGGACTTGCGAGGAGCAGTCACGTGATTATCGCGGGTTCGACACCAATGCGAAGCCAGAAGACAGCATTCGCGCTCCAGCCATTTTCGAGAGTCGCTAAGCGGGACGGAGTCGAAAGCGATCACAATGGCCAGCGCGCGAAAGCATGAGAAAGGCGCGCATCTGGGAGGTCGGTTGACAGTATTTGTGGAGCGCGAGTATGCGATTTGCGGCACTGGGGCGCTACTGAGGCAGCACACACGGGGCGTTTTGAATAGTGCGAGGCTCGCACAGCGTTGGAGACAGCTGAGCGAGTTGGGATTTGGAGGATGCCATTCATCTCTTGACGCGAGCACTGGGGACATCGACAAGACTCATTCATCGATTCGAGTTCGTTTGGAGCGCGTGGCAACAATAATGTCGGTCACTTCCCTGTTCGGGGTTTATTCACGACCTGTTGCTCCTCTCCTCTCAAAGAACTACGTCGAAGAGTTCTTCTTTCGAGGCGAGTATGAGAGGCTCTATGGCCGGCACCACAGGCAGCAAACGTCGCTGGCTTCCCTGCCTGCGTGCTCTGGTCGATCGTGTTCACAGGTGTTCGTGTCAACTTGTTGTTCGCTTGTACCCATGCACACCTGGCAGTGAAGAAGAAGGATGAAGCCAATTTTTTGCTGCTACCCACTCAATTGCGATTGAACGATATCTATTTTCGAAGTTATATCAATTTTAAAGGGTAATTAAGAATTTCTAAAGTGTCATTTGCCTCATAATATTTAGAAGGGTATTACATAGTAGAGGATGTTAAAATGCATTGCGACTCCTTCGAGATCGCGCGAATATTGTTCCACGGAACGATGGAATGCGAGCCTCCGCGGACTTGACATCGAACGCGTGCGACTTGAGAGTCAGCCGTGGGAGACTGATGCACCGTCCATTTTCGAAGGTTTCCAACCCACTTCACTTGCCACACGCCCATTTGCTCGACGCATTTCCTCAACTCTGGCCGACGACTCGCTTCTCCCAGTTCGCCAGTTCGCGTTTGCGCCACCCATGCGCGCAAGGCAACGACATCCGAAGACAACAGCAGAGTGATAATAGCATCGCCATCGCCACCATGATCGCCGCTGAAGCCTCAGACCCCGATGATGAGCTCCACGACAAGTACGTGCATCAGCGGCTGCAGTCGCACGCATGGGAGGTGAGCGTGAGCTACCTGGTCATGTTCCTCTTCTGTATCGTGCTGCTCAAATACACGGCGTTCGTGCATCACCAGCTGACGACAGCCGGTGACCAATCATTCAAGCCCAAGGCGATCCTCCCGACCTTCCGAGCTCTGCTTGGACTACTGGCCTGCGCTGCGCTCGTGCTCATCTGCCTCAACCTGGGGCTCATCTTCGCGTTCTCGTACGATGGCACGCTGAAGATCGACATGTACATCGGCATCCTGTACGCCGGGCGCCACTTCGTGCTTGTGCTCGCGCCAGCATTCATGTACCAGAAGAGCTTGTCCAGCGCGGCGCTGATGCGAGCGAGTCTCGTGACTTTGGGCATCACCTTTGGTGCGTTAACGCTCTTCCTGATCCCACAGATCCCGACTGCGATCGAGTTGTACCTGAGCTTCGGCATCCTGCTGGTGTTCTTCGTCACAATGGCATGGTGCCCGGTGCCACGTGCCTCGGCAGCCGTGATGAGGAGATACGCGCTCTTCGCGCTCGTGCACGTTGTTCTAGCGATCGCACACGTCATCTGCGTGCACTACGAGGTGCTCCAGACGGGCTCGCCCTTCTCGTCAACCTCGAGCGTCTGGACGTCCGCCACGCCCTTCTTCGTCTGGCAGCTGCTCAAGTCCGACACCGAGTACTGGCGCGGCAAAGGCACGAAGAGCACGGAGCTCCAGCAACTCTTCGCCGAGCGCATCAAGGTCACGGAGCGCGTCTCGGCCGAGGGACTCCATGTGCTCATCGAGATGCACAGGAAGCACGTGATCGACTTCTCGTCACTCGATCTCCGGCAGCAGATCGGCGACGGCAGCAACTCGAGCGTCTTCAGTGGCCTCATGAAGTGCAAAGTGCCCGTGTCCGTCAAGGTTTACACGCCCGTAGACCTCTCGGACGAGGTCATCGCCGAGTACTCCCAGGAGGCCGCGCTCTGTGGGAACCTCGAGCACCCGAACATCGTGCGCTTCTACGGGCTCAGCATCTGCCCACCAACCATTTCGCTGGTGTTCGAGCTCTGCCGTGGGAGTCTCAAGGAGATCTCGGCGCTCGCGTGCGACGACGACTACGGCTGCAAGCCGCTCATCAAGATCACGCAGATGCTCGACGCCGCGCGTGCCATCGCGTACCTGCACAGCTTCTCGCCACCGTTCATCCACCGCGAGCTCAGCCTCGCGAGCTTTCTCATCGACGTCTACGGGGTTGTCAAACTCTCGGGCTTCGGGGACTCGCGTATCTTGAACCAGTTCACCGAGTCGAGCCGCCATGTGCCTCGGCCTCCAATGAGGTCCGCCTCAGGAGCTCCATGGGAAGAGCGTACGGCAACCTCGATCTTGAGTCCGTACGAAGCCTTCGACTACTCGACCAACGAGGTGGCACGTAAGGTGTCGTACCACCCGCCGTACAGCGAGCGCATTGACGTGTACGCGCTCGGGATGGCCTTCTGGCAGCTGCTGCACCCCAAGGTCGAGCTCCCACAACCTGGACATGAAGCATACAACGACCCAGACTGGCGGCCTTCGTTCCATGAGTCCACGCCAGCGGACGTCCAGAAGCTCATTGAGAGCACGTGGGTGCATGACACACGCGCGCGGCCCACGGCGATGCAGTTGGTCAGGAAGCTCGAAGCCATCCAGCAGAAGGTGCTCGCGGACAATTTGGACTGCGTTGCGACGGCCGTGGACACCTCGCGTCTCGGCTCCGATGCTCACTCATCGAATGAAATGATCGACGGTGTCGACGCCGTGCGCAACCTGGTCTCGTCCAACCAGGTGCAGAGGTCCTGGGAGGCCGTGCGTCTGGGCAACGCGTGGATGGAGACAGGCTTCCTGCATGAGGAAAAGCACGCAGCGTCGTTCCAGAACAAGCCGGGCATGCGCTACTTCTTTACGCCACAGGCGGCAGCGGCGAACGACTCGATCGTCTCGGAAGACGAGAACTCGATGATCGTCATCGGCATGAGCATGTCCACAAGGGACAGCAACAACAGGCTCGATGGTGGTGGCATTGGTAGTGGCTTTGGCGGAGGCTTCGGAAGCGCGCTGCGAGTCCCCAGGAAGTGCATGTGCAAGTCGAACGCGCGGCAGGTGGCTATGCCTAGGAGGATGTGGCGAGCGTTCGCGACCGCCGAGTCCAGAGCTGCCGCGCAGCACGACTTCACCATGAGCTCGTCCTACGAGACCTTGCTCACGTCCGTGCTGCTCATCGACAACGACCACCACAAGCAGTGAGGTCTGTGGTTCTGTCTTTCTCTTCTTCAGTGTGTGTACATCCAGCGCGTCGCCTCCTGTTCACCTAGGCACAAATTGTAAACGTTTCCCTCCTCCACCAGTTTCCTAACTACTAACTCATATTGCATACCAACAAAGTCTTCAACTCAACACGAGCATTCCATCCAGACAACACAGCAATGTTAACCAAAATCGTCATACCTCATCAACCATCCGTCTAAACTCACAGGCTCTAGAAGACGTCGTCGTCCGAGTTCTCGTCCTCGCTGTCGCGCTCACCCTCCTCGTCTGACGTAGCGTCGCTGTCCTTGTTGATGCGCACGTGGGTCGTACCACCGGGACTCACGACGCCCTCGATGTGATGCGAGCCAACCGCTTCGTACATGTGCACCGCGCGTTTCTAGACATTCATTCACACAGCAAGCAACACCAGCAATCCTAATCAATACCCGCAATCTCAATACAGTCACCTCCACAGTGTTGTGACTACAACACACTACGCACCATGGACTTGGACTTCTTCTTGAGCGTCGAAGGTGTCAGGAATGACGTTCTTGCTGAGCCCTTCATCGCGGCACTGGGCTCGCCCAGCACGCGGCTACGCTTGAGGCTGAGCACGTACGAGTCCACCTCGTCGCGCTTGTTGGACGAGATCTCCTGGAGCAGCTCGCGGCCGCCGACAAAGTCATCGTCCTCGTCATCATCATCTAGGCTCACACTGTTGTCTAACGGCGCAGCAGGCGACTTGATGTCGTCGAGCCCCATCGCGCCCAGGAGCTCCGACTTGGACGGCGTCGTGTTGTCAAACAGGTCGTCCACGTGCTTCTTTTCGTACTGCTGCACGAATTGCCGCACCTGCTTCTTGAACAAGTTAGAGCCCGCACGATGGACCTTCGTGGGGATTTTAATAGCGGACCCCGGACCGACTGTGGCAGATGATGCGGCTGTAGCCTCCGAGCTCTTCTTCTTGTGCGCTGCGCGACTCGTGGGCGACGCAAACTCCTCGAACGACTTGGTTCGACACTCGTTCGCAGTCTTCCCGCCCACAAACGTCGCCACCTCGGCCCAGAAGTTCGTCGCAGTCGTCGGAATCTGCATCTTGGCCGTCACCAGAGCCTGCAGCTGTTCCTCCGTCCAGTCGGGAGCCTCGGACTCTTTCGAGTCCTTGTTCACCTGCTTGGCCTTTGCGGTAGGCGTCTTGGCTTTCACAGGCGTCTTTGGGGCGACGGGCGTCCGCGGAGGCTTTGACGATAAGGCGGGGGCACGCTTCGCCTTTTTGGGCGGAGAGCTACAAACACAAACAGCTCCGTCAGCAAACAGTTAACCCACACAAAGAATACCAGCATCAAAAGCAGCACGTACGAAAGGAATGCAGGTGATCCGTGGTCAACGATGGTCACGCCGTTGACGTCCGTCTTCAGGCGCTCACCCCGCCACCAGTCCATCACGGGTGTGATCATACGACCGCTCCTTGAACGCTTTGTACGCGGTGTTTCGATCTCATCCTCTTCTTCTGGCTCAGTTTCCAATTCCCCCACGAACCTCGCTGCCTTCTTGCTGCAGTACAAGCCAAGTCTAGAGTAAGGGAGAGGAATAACGAAGGAATCAGCCCATGTGCACACAAAGCGAAGGCTCCGTACCGTTTCAGAGTCGCATTCCTGTTCACCACGGCTCCCAGCTTTTGCCGCCAGTTGATCGGCAGCCCCTCGCCCAGGATCTCCATCACTGCCTTCGGAACACCATGCGCTCTCGCCATTTCTACGTCGAGAGCGCCATCGAGCTCCACTCGTTCGTTAGTGGTCGACACAAACTCGAACGCACTCACTCGCTTCGCGAACTGAACCATTGCGTTGCGGCCCTCGATCTGCCCTTCAAATACCAGCTGGATCATGTTCTTCTGCTTCTGACCGCTACTGCTGCCTCCTGCCTGCTCGTACGCTGGCGGCCACTGCGGCGTCCAATTGCAAAGCATTATCTTCGCAGTAGAACTGGACTTAGCCGTCCTCTTCGACGTCTTGCTCGATGATGTCTTGGTCTCCTTTTGGACACTGCTGCTCATCTTCTTGGCCTTTGGCAGCGCTTCGACGTCCTCGAGGATCGAAAAGGACGCCGAGAGCCGCTGTTTCTGATCCGAGCGCCTGCGCGGCGACGATTGCGGGGCCAGCACTCGCTCTGCTAATCCACCACCACCACTGTCATCACCATCTCCGTCTTCTTCCTCTGCTGTACTGTCGTCTGCACTTGCGCTGCCAGTCTGTTGCTTCTTCGGTTGCTGTTGTATCGAAGCCTTGGACTTGCGACTTTTTCCAAATACGAGGCGCTTCTGGATCTGAAGCAGCTCCTCGTCCTCCTTCGTATTTCCCATCTGCGCAATGGGTGAACGTGCGGGTGGCAGTGATGACAGTAGGCGCTGCTGGGCACGTAGCCGCTTGGATGAGCGCACGGACGTCAATAGCGACTCGCCAGCAGCGCGCGAGCGCTTCACCTGCGTCGTCTTGCGCGTCGCAGGCGACGTCTTGTCTTCTGGCGCGTCATCATCATCTTCCAGCTCGTCTTCTTCTTCGGTAGACTCGAATATCTGCGTCTGGACAGAGGACGCCGGCGAGGCCACATGCGCGAGCTCTTGTCGATGTGCCTTTGTTGCGCTGCGCGTAACGCGCGATGACGTAGCGGACGCGATCTCCACTAGTGACGCGCTTGATGAAGATGCGGATGATGATACGCTCTGACTGCGTGTGCGTCGTCGTGGTGTAATGGTGATACTGCTAGTACTGTTGTTGCTACTGGCTCTGCGTGCACTGCTGCTCTTCTTCTTGCGCAGCGTCACGTTCATCACGAGCTGGTTAAAACTCGCCTCGATCTCTTCTGGAGTGCGCTCAGAAACGGTACTACGGATACTAAGCTTCTTGCGCAGGTTGGGCGTCTGCTGCAGTCGCGCCTTGCGCTTGGGCATCCCCGCGGGGGTCTCTGGGAGGAGCGTAGCGCCGTCAGTGCCATCGCCATTACGCCGCCGCGTGCTCGACGCTTGCACGCGTGACGTGTCGACGGCGGACGACGCGGCCTCAAGCGCCGAGACGACGACGCGCCGCACACGCGTCGGTGCTGTGCGTGATGAAGAGGAAGAAGAAGAGCGTGGTTCGGGCGGTTGGAGCGCGGCTGCGTCGCGCACGCGGAAGATGGCGCCAGAGCGCACCACGTCCGCCATCGTCTCGGATCGCGGTTCTTCTTTATTAACGAGTGGCCTTTCTTCGATGATTGACATGTCAAATTTGAATTTCCGTGTTCCGAAAGTATTCGATAGTGTGGTCCACAAAAGCGCCAGAGAAAGGCTAACCTGCTTTTTCGCATAATATGCTACAGCAGAGGATATTAAATTTTGGTAGAGAGCCTGTGTCGAGTTATCAGACTCCGTTTTGACTCAGACATAAGCAGATTCTGACTCTGATTCAAAGCATCCGGTCTGATACCACCATACGACAGACCACTTCATAAAGACAGAGTCTGTCTAACCCACCTTGTGGTGCAGCATGCGAGGAGACCGAAAGATCGGGACGCCTTTTCTCTCGAGGCGATGTATTCTGGAGTCGCCGCGTTTAGCCTGCTTGGAGTCGACGAGTATCCACACATGCACGCTTGGGCTGCAGTGCAGCGCCAGTGTCTTCTTCTCGACCTGAGAAACAAAACAAGAACGGCACATGTGAGCCAAAACCAATAAGACATAACGCCATAGAAGGACGACAAAGCTGGAAACGAACCTCGCTGCTGGTAATCATGTACATGCACACATCTAGCGTGTCAGTCGTCTCGCTGAAGTACTGCATGAGATCCTCTATGGACGATCTGCCAACGTGTTCACGCTTGCACTTGTTGCTGCCGCGCCTCATACCAGGACTTGGGCGGTTTTTACAAATGCTGTCAGGAAAATCGAGCAGCTCCACGAAAGAATCGAGTAGTTCTGGGCTTTGGAGATGCTCGTCGGAAAGAAGATCACCGGAACGAGGGCAGTGACAGCGACACGTGCACGGTCCGTTCGACGGATCTAACTTGATCGGTTCTC